>PVJL010000057.1:0-115148 GCA_004026885.1 Lyroderma lyra
AAAAAATTAAAGAGCTTGAAAACTTCAACAAGCAAACATCTCCAAGCTGTTCTAGTTATTCTATATAAAAACGTATTTCAGTAATAATTCTCTATTATGAAGCCAGTCATTGTTCATACCCTGGCAGTTAACGCTTATCTAATAAAAAACACCTTGCTGGTGGAAAAAAATACACCACTTTATGCCAATAAAATGAAGTTCTATGTAAAAGAATGTAACTAGTTTTTGAAATAGCATAAATTAAACATGCCTTTACTATAATTAATGTTTTAAATAAATAAGGTGACACCTCAAATCACTGGTTTATTCAATAAATGGTGTGAAACAATTGTTTATCCACAGGAAAAAAGTTAATGTTCTAAATCATACTATCATACAATAAATTTTAAAAACATAGAAGGAAATATGAGAATATTTTTATACATTTAGAAATTAGGGAGGTTGCAAATTTTTATATAGTCAATTTCAGGCTATGAAATTAACTCTATAAAAAAAGAAACTGACTATATAAAGATCTTAAAACTTTAATACTGTGAAATACACCACAGCCAAAGTTAAAATAATAAACAGACTAAAGAGACATGCAATATAATGAAGAAACAAAGATTAATACGTGTATATAGAGAAAACTATATACAATTATATACACTTGTATATATGTATGTATATTTTTTCCTCTCTCTTATAAAACAAACATCCCAACAGAAAAATGAACAGAAAAGGTATTTCTGGGCAAAAAAATTAAAGTGTCATTAAGCATCTGAAAAGATGCTCAAACTTACAAATAAATCTAAGGCAATTCAAATTAAATTCAAAGACAGTATTTTTTAAAGCCTACTAGAATTGCAAAAATTAACAAGACTAACAATATGCAACCAGCAAAAATATATCTTTTAGGGGGACACTTTTTTAAATGTACATAGCTTTATACCTAACAAATTAGAAATTTATTGTAGAGAAATACCCCCAACAAGCACACACACACACACAAATCTTGCCAGATAGTTTCTGAAAGCTTTGTTTTTGCATAGTAAACAATCAGGAACAACAAAGGAAAAAAAGAGCATTCAGGCAATTTCTAACTTAAAAAAAAAGGAAGGTGCAAGTATAATTCCATTTTGTTTTAAGAGACAAACCAATAATTTATGTTGGCTTATGTGTGTAAAATGAAGTTAGAAGAAACGTATCAAACCTTTTAATAGTAGCTACCTTAAAAGAGGCAATTATGGAGAATGTTCACTTTCTGTATAATCTATTTTTGCTAATGTTTTAATTATTTAACATAAATGACTAAGATAAAAAAAAGGCAGCGATTTAGTCATACAATTACTGAGGTGATTTCTAATTTACTGTTAACACTGAAAGTACAAAATCTGGGAAACAGAAAATGCCCTTAAGTACAAAGGTGTTTTTTAAGAGTACTGAGCTTTAGGAAACACTTACAGAAATAATTATGCTTCCATTTGTGGGTGGGTGTATAGATAACACAAGATTGGTCATGAGTTGCTAAGCAGCTAAGTTGGGTAACTGGTACATGGGGCTTATTATACCATTCTCTCCACTTTGGTACAGTAGACTCTCAGTTAACTAGAACCCATAGGGATTGGTAGATGCTGGATAAATGCAAGCAGACTCTCTGTTAACTGGAACTCAAGCAACTGGCTCTCTCAAGCAACCAGCAAAAAAATTTTGCTGAATGCTTCAGAGAGCCAGTTGCTTCAGTTCTGGTTAACAGTCTACTGTAGATATTAAAAAACCCCATTAAAAATTAAAAACAAAATAAAAAACCACGTGTCCCCACAAGTCTACAAAATAAAACTAATATATTCTCAAATAACTAAACTAGTAGTTAAGTATTTTTAAATGTTGACCAATAACTACCCTGCATTTTTCTTAGTAATATTTTCTTTCTAAAATTTTATGGGATGTTACAATATATCTTTATTATAATAATATACATTTTGATAAAATAAAAATTTCAGTTTTATAATATATAGTCTGTATAGGAATGTCAAATCTAGTAGAAAGCTACTGGTAAAGTTCTTCTTAGTAGGTATCAAAGGAATAAGGTAATTTTTGTCACCACCAATTAAAAACTTTTACGAAATAAGACTGTTATAAAACAATTAAACCTTGCAAATGCACCAGTCTCCAGGAAGAAAGTCCTGGAGGAAATTCTGCTTATTAAAATTGCAATTTTAGTTTCCATTAAAAGGAGAATAAGACAACAGAAGATGGGTTGGCAAGACAAATTATTTCTTAATGTCAGTAGAGCTTATTTCAAATGAGATAACATATCTACACCAGGTTCGGTTTAGTACAATTTTGTCTCCTCAACTCATTTATCTAATTCAGTCATCGTGATTATAGCCTCATGGACTTCATTTTCAGAGAAAGAATTCTGAAACAAACAGCCCACACAACATGCTGATTACTGAACAGTTAATTCTAATTAACTTGGGCATGGCAAGAGAATTTTGATAAAGTCCTAGAATACAAATATAGTCTGCTTACACTGGACTAACTTACATAAAAAACCCACAGCATAGTCTCCAGACAAAACAAGAGAGTCAAAGAGATCTAATTTAAAGAAACAAATGAGAAAATTAAAATCACAAATAATTTATTCTTCCGTTAGAGTTGATACAGTTTTAAATAGCAACAAAGTACACAGTGGTGGAAAATTGGCACAGAACTTACAAGCATTTCAATCACAATAAGGCTGTCCATGCTTTATCTGTTTAAACTTGATGTCCATTTTCTACTGACCTAGTTGAAAAAAAACCCTATTCTGACCTTAAAACACAAACATACACTCTCTTTCACACACAGAGACACACTGAAATTCCTCCTTTTGATTACAGTATGTTGAGAAGAGTATGTTTTGCTTATTCAAATTAATGGCATTCCTTCTGTTTTGTTTCCAGTTAGAAGTAAGAAAAATCAATTCAATTTAAAGAATACATCTTATTCCCTGGGAATAGGCAACTGTGATGAAAATAGCAACTTACCTTTGGGCTAGATGTTTTTAGATTATGTTTAAATAATTGTGGTTATAAACTTCTCAATGCATGGTTTTCTGCCCAATGCAAACACCCCTGAATTAAGCGAAAAATATCAGGCACAGGACAGTATCAAATACGATTAAAATATGCCATGCTAATAAACAAAGTCATCTAGAATGCAAACTCTGTTTTTAATACAGATCATAATAAAATGTATCAATAAGCATTTACCTAAATGTTACATTAACCAACATAAAAAAGGGAAAAAAATTAAAATGTCCCTTTATAAATGGTATTTCCAGTTAGAAAGTTGAAATAAAGGTCTGTAAATCCCCTTAACTATTCTATTACATAAACCAATTAACCTTCTAAATGTTAAAAAATAAATTTACTGAATTAGTGCTGATTTCTTTGATATCATTTATAAAATGCTTTGATATTATTTACTAAGTTCCCTGATTACTCAAACAAGGTAAAATTAACACTTACATTTTCACTTATTGCTATTTCAGGAGAGGATTACCATTTCATTTACATAAAACTGTTACCACCAAGCAAATTGGATTCTTTAGATCCAACATGAAGTAATTCTTATTGCCTCACATTTTAAAACTGTATTATAAATGATCTTTATAAAAAGATTTTAATCCACAAAACTGGAAAGCTTTAAAAAAATCTTCTTACTCAAAACTGTATCACAGTGCCCTTGATTATCTAACAGATAAAACAGATCTGAATTTCCTCTAAAAAGCATTAAGAGTGGACATATGGTGTGTGTTGTCTCCTCCCCCAACTTTATCTTTATAGTACACCATTTTGAGACCAACACAATTAAGCATCCACCATGCTCCAATCCACATTGAGGATTTCTGATTCTGTCCAATGCGTAGTGTACCGCTTTTGCATATTCACCACATGAAATAAACATAATATACAAAATATTGCTGCTGTAAAAAGTGTACATTTCCCTCTTCCCCTTACAAAAGAATCTGTGGAAAAGTATTAAATTCCCTTAACCTTCATAAACATACAAAGCTGTTCACACCTTTCAGTCTGTAACAGTCCATTTGAAACAATTCTGAAATCATTGCAAATTGGTTATGTAGTATTTTCTGTCCAATGTTGCCATCTAGAGTAGAAATGTGAAATTAAGAGCATATTTGAGCTACGAAAGCCTTTTACAACTAAGCCACAAAGGCTGCTTATTGATGAAACAGCCACTTATCCACAAGGTTTTTCCAAAAACTAGATGGAATGGAAGGATCTCTTCACAGGGAGGTGTCCACAGTGCTGAGGTGACAATATGGCTAATAGATACAGGCTATTGGAATGTTCATTGCTGATAATTTCCATACTGTCCCTAAAAGATAAATTTTAAAATATAATTAGAGAATAGTTTGACACACAAAATGACAAATAAATCTTAACATTTCCATACTACAAAAGCAACTACATCTACAACAACAAAAAAAATTGTTATGTATTTAGAGGTAAATAGTGTCTATGGAACTTCTTCTGACATTGCATTCAATTGCAAACGGATTTTAGAGTCTTTCAACATAGAGTAATAGTACCTAATAATAGTTTGGTAAATTCTGTTGAACTGAATTGAGCAAGAATGAGTGAGAAGCTCTGGTTCTAAATTCTGATGTGGTATATATATTATCAGTACATAAATTTTATGCTAGTTTAACAACTTTGTGACTGTTTAACTTATTGTAACTACTATTATGAATAAACATCAAAGGTATTTTGAATAAGTGGCAAGGGTAAACAGAGAGCTTGAAGATAAAGGGCAAAGATACTTCTATCCATACTAAAGAATTTGGGCCTTTACCTGAGGGCCACACAGTACCAGGAGAGGTATTCAGACAGAAGTACATGAAATCAAGGGAAGTTTGTTTTGCTTTTGTTGCTTTTAATGAAGTAGACTTGAAAGCCAGTATACTGACAGGACAGCAGAGAAAAACAGAGTATAGATACCAAAGAGGTGATGATGGAGCAAAATTCTATAAAGGAAGTAAATAACATCTAGTATACCAACGTGAAATTTCATTTTTGGAGAAGAGAAGGAACACCTTTTAGTCTAAAAGAGAATAAAAAAGGTAGAATAGAAACATACTAGAAAATATCTAACAAAATTCTTTAAACGTTTTTTAAAATAGATGGTCATTAAAGCACCTATTTTCTGAAAAAAGTGCTCAGCTGTTTCCTTGGCTTAAATTTCCCCCTCTAAATCACATTAATTATTTTATACCAACAAAGTATTCTAGAGTTGAAATACCTCTATACTATAGAAAACAGTGCCCTAAAAGTTTACATTTCCATAGTAGATTATATACCTTAAAAATCTGTTGAATGCCACTATATATCTAATGAATTAAAGCACCATACTCATAAAATTAAGATATTTAAAAATATTACTGTACATAGTTATATTCAATGAAATTTAAAGTCAATGCTCATCTTAAAATATTGTTAGGCAGAATATCAAATCTAGGATTTGCTTTAAAATACTCTGAAAAGAAAAAAATTAGTGTATGGGGGTATATAAAACAACATTGGCAAAATGTTGTTAACTGTTAAAGTTTGTTAGTGGGTACAGAAGAATTCATATGATACTCTTCTTTTTTGTGTTTGTTTAAAGATTCCTATAATACAAAGTTTAAAATAAGAAATGTAAGTCAATGGTTAGCATACAGGAGATTATTCAATTGTTAGATGGTCTAAATACTTAAAGCTGAGTTTAAAGTCCTAACTATATGTTAACTTGCTCTCTGAATCTAAAAAAGTTCTTCGAGACTCAGTTTCTTTACCTGTAAGATGGAACTGTAATATCTCCATCTCTGGATCGCAATTTCCTTTCTGTTTTATGGCTAATTAATTCCTACCTCATTTGTTTGTTAGGGCACTTAAATAAGACAGGGCACCAAATAAAATCATAAATAAGTATATATAAGCAAATTCCACTGTTGAAGGGAAATGCTCCTGCAATGTGGTAATGAGATATTTAAGATGAAAAATGAGTTGCACATATTATGAATACAGTGAATGAAGAAGAGAAGTTAAAAACTGCTATGCTATATAAATATAAGTTATAATTAATCCACTACATTATGAATTACTTGAGGGCAGAGATTAGGTCTCATCCATCCTTATGGTCCAAGTACTAAAGAGTGCCTGACACATAAGACTACTTCAATAATGTATGCCAAATATTATAGTCAAGCAATTATAAACATTTATTGATCAAGTATTATATGATCATCACCATAATAAATTTGAAAAACAAGGAAGACATAAGTAATTAACTTGAAATAATGGAAATAACAAGTCTGGCTAATATTAACAACCGCTAACTCGAGTATATCTCAATTATTAAGACCTTACCATGTGTCCCACACTGTAATAAGTGCTTTGTGTCCATCTACAACCTATACAGTAAATATTATCTCCATTTTATATACATGTAATTGGAGTCTGGAGAGGACAGAAAGGGGAATACAGACAGAGATAGGAGAAATACTTGGTCAGAATTTTTCCAAATTTGAGAAAACTATAAAGCCACATATCTCAGAAGCTATACAAATGCCAAGCTTAAGAAAAATGAAGAAATCTACACCAAGGCATGTCTAATCAATCTGCTGGAGACAATTTGAGCAAGGGAAATTTGCTTTCAGATAAATAATTTGATAAAGGGAGAATCTTAAAAATCAGCCAGAGGAAAAAAGATACACTAATTACCAGAGAACATAAAATTTATAGCAGATGTTTCCTTAGAAAATATAAGTGAGAAAACAGTATAGCCACATTTTTAAAGTGCCGAAAGGGAAAAAAAAACACCTTTCAACCAAGCATTCTATAATGTAAAAGAAAAACTTGATAAACTGGACTTCAAAATTTTAAAGTTCCTGTCTTCAAAAGACACTGTTAAGAGAATTACAAAATTCTGTTAAGAGAAGTACAGATTTGACTTGCAATAAAAAAAATTTTGCAAATCACAGAGCTGATAAACAACTTGTATCTAGAGAATACAAAAGATCTCCATACTCAAGAGTTAAAAACTTTAAAACCAAATTTAAACATAAGCAGAAGATATGAAGACCTTTCAGAGAAGATAACACATAACACATAGAAAATAAGCACATGAGAACATGATCAGTTATCATTAGTTGTTAGAAACATGCAAATTAAAAGCACAATGAAATATCACTATATATGTATTGGAACAGGTAAAATTAAAAGACTGACCATGCCAAGTGATGGTAAGGATGGGGAGAAGTGAAACTCTCATACACACTTGGTGGGAATGTAAATGGTACACAAGTTGGAAGATAATTTGGCAGGTTGTTACAAGTTAAACATACACCTACCATATGATCCAGCCTTTCCACTACTAGGTATTTATCCAGAAAAAAATTAAAGCATATGTCCACACAGAAGTTTATACTTGAGTGGTCATACTACCTTACTGTAAAAGTCCCAGAATAGAAACCCAAACTTCTATCTATAGTTCAAAGGATAAACAAACAGTGGTATGTCCATATTATTAATGGAATACTATTTAGCAGTAATTAGAAATTGATACATTCAACAAGAATAAATGTCAACATAATTATGCTAAGTTAAAGACAAACAAAAAAACAGAACATACAATATGATTCCATTTTTGTAAAATTCTGAAAAATGTTAACTAATCTACAATGCAAGAAAATAGAAGTAGTTGTCTAGGAAAGGTTTAGTGGTAAGGGCAAGAATTTCAAAGGGCAGAATGAAACTTTTAGGAATGATGGATAGTTCATTATTTTGATTTTGGTGATGGTTTCACAAGTATATACACATGTCAAAATATATCAAATAGTACACTTTTAGTATGTACAATTTATTGTATGAGGTCAGACAATTTCATGAACTCATCTCTGAATAACTGCTACATACCTCATTGTTGAGTATCACTACAGTCACCTTGGAAGTACTCCCCTTGGGAAGCTATGCACCAATGCCAGCGCCTAGTCCATCCTTCAAAGCAATTTTGGAACTTTTTCTGGAATGACTATTAGAGCTGTTATTATACCCTTCCAAGGTTATGACATCTTACCAAGCTGTTTGTACAGTGCTGTCAATGTAAGCACAAGGTGGCAAGTTTGCAAACACAACTGTCAGATTTTGGGTATGATGACAGCTCTTGATGGCCATTCCAGAAAAAGAATTCCAAAACTGCTTTGAAGGGTGGACTAGGTGCTGGTGTCAGTGTATAGCTTCCCAAAGGGAGTGCTTCAAAGGTGACCGTAATGAGTCCAGCAATGAGTATGTAGCACTTTTTCTATAATGAGTTAATTGTCCACCCTTGTATGTCAATTATACTTTAATAAAGCTGTTTAAATATATTAATAAGGGAAGGGAAATAGAGTGAGGCAATGGAGGTTGTTACTATTTTAGACAAATAGTGAAGGACTCCTTGATATATGATATGTTGACATATCAGAACAGAGATTTGAAGAGAGGAAGCAAGCATTGCAGGTACCAAGGCAAGGCTTTCAAAAACAGGCAGAAAATATGAAGGTATTGAGGTAGAAACATGCTTATATGCATGCCAATGTGATAGAAGGAGTGTGAATGAGGGCAGTGAGTAGCTGGAATATAAACAGAGAGATGAGGTAGTGGAGCAGAAGGTGGGGCCACAAGTCATGTAGGGCCTTTGAAGCCATTTTAAGGTCTGGCTTTTACTCTAAGTGAGATCAAAGTCACCATGGGAGTTTGAGCAGAGGGATGGCATAATCTGACCAATGTTTTTTAAAAAAATCACTCTGGGTCCTATGTGGAGCATATCCTATAGAGGAACCAGGGTAAAAGTAAGAAAACCAGGAAAAATACCACTGTACTAGTCTAATGAGTGACAATTCTTTGATTTAGGTAAGAGCAAAGGTGGTAAAAAATGGCTAGATACTGAATGTATTTTGAAGTAAGAGATGTTTGCTAGTTGAAAAGATGTTTGATTTGCAAAAAAGAAGGAAATCAAGGATGACTCAGGTTTTAGGCAGTCTACTAACAAGGCTTTCTTTTTCAATATTCCCCCTCTTTTAATTCATCCTGCATACTGCTACAAGAGGCATCTGTCTAAACCAGTAATTACATTATTGTTGGGTTTAAGAATCTATATTGGTTTTCCACTGCCTTAGCCATCTTAAAGAAGTAAACTACTTTCCCTAAAATGAAGAACCAACAGGTGTTTGGGTTGGGGGGATACAGGTAAGGTGAAACACAAAACAAATGTGGAGAGACTGCTGACCCTAGAGTAGCTAAAATGGTCCCCTCCTCATATACTTTTTTAGTGGGGAAGCAGATATGGCTAGCAATTACCCAAACATCATGGATCTTTATCTACAGAATGATCCCAAATTCCTAAGAATGTTAGGGGGTAGAATAATTATGATGATAAAAGTACAGCTGCCACTTGAAAAATATGGTGGTTAGGCGCACTGACTCTGCTGCACAATTGAAAATCTGTATATAACTATAGTCAGCCCTCTGTATAGGCAGAGTTCCAACTGCAGAATTCAAGAGAAGTTTGAACTGCATGGCTCAAGTGAACGGTAATCAATTGAAAAAAATCCACATGTAAGTGGAAAACACTAATCTGTGTTTTTCAAGGGTCAACTATGTATCACATATCTATCATATACAAGGACCATCTGGAGAGTATTCAGCCATGTAATACTTTGAAAAACAGAGGCATTTATGACTAGATATTTTCTGGACAGCCCTCATATATCACATACCACGTGTACCAAGTGCTCTAATATGGCTTATAAGAGTCTTCCTAATCTAACCCCAATTTATCTCTCTAGTCTTGCCTCTTCCCCTATGCTTTTGCTTTATTGAACTATACATTTCAACATTAGTCATTTGTGAATGCACCTCTTTCTGACTAGAATACCCTTCCCTCCTCTATGTCTAACTGGCTAATACTTAGTCATCCTTGGGCCCTCACACTTATATAACACTTCCTAAGAAACGTTCTCTCTGTATCTGGGTTAGAAGCTCCCCTCCACAAAAATCTTACCTTTCCTCAATCAAGTTCTTCTCACATTATATCGTGTCACGTGCTTACTTGTCTGTACCATATTTAGACTTAAGTTCACAAAGGCAGAGTTCATGTCTATCTTAGTTCCCAATATACCCCAATCTTAGGTATTTGGCATATAAATATTGCCCAAGAAACATTTACTTAATGATGTTAAGTTTAGGGCAGTTAGAAATGTGTTAATTTTGGGAAAAAATGGTTAGTTTATGTCATAACATGCTGCAGTTGAAGAAAATGGCCAGACAACCAGAGAGAAATGTTCCGTACACAGGTGGGAAAATGGAGTTAAAGTTGGGTTGAGAAGGATGAACTAAGGATACTGAAAATTAAGATAGGGTAAATATAGAGACTAAGAAAACACTAAGCCATGGATTAATATTTTGGGTAAAAGAAAGATAAGCATAAAGAAGGAATCACTGGAAGTGTAAGAGGAACAAAACAGTATAGTAACATAGAGCTAAAGATGACCATCAAGAATGAGAACAGGAAACATGAGTCAGATGCTAAAGTGAAGGTAAAATTAAGATGAAGACAGTTGCTCCAGGAGTCACAGGGACTATATCTGTTTCACTCATATAGTACCGAGCACACATAGAAAATTAATAAATATTTGTTAAATGAGGGAATGACTACAATCTCACTTTTTAAAAAGTTAATTTAAAAATTAGAATGAATCTAAATTTTATCTTCTCACTAATCTTGGATATTCACTATCCAAGACTTATTTTACTTTAAAATTTAGATAAATCCTTTGCCTAATCTTTTGATTTGTTCTAGTGTATTTTTTAAAAATATCAGTCACCTGTCCTTACCCTTTAAGTTTCTTGTATCTCCTTTATCTTTTTCACTTAAATAGGAATGTCAGCACAAAGGGATTACTGAATTGAGAGAACATTGATAATAGAACTGCTCATGCCTCAATTTCTAATTAGCACTGCTTATGTGTTGTTCCTTAAACCAGATCATTTACACTGGCCCTGGAACCCTAGCTTACAAAAAAATAAACCTACTTTAGGTAGCTTAAATGCTGAACAGACCAGTTATCCTCACCAAAAAGTCATTAGATAAACGTGAAGTCAATCTAAAGAAACTGTCAACATAATAAATCATTTCTATTATAATTTAGAGTATGTATGAGATTCACAAGACAAAACGATCATGGCACAGATTATTAAGTCTGAGAAGTTTACTGTTGAAATGAAATAACTTAAATAAACACCAGGTTCAAGAGAATACAGTTGTCTTAGGATGAGATACACCTGTACCTAGCTGAAGGTCAAAGGAATAAAAAACAGGGAAAAAAAGACTAAGACTTCAGATAATGGATATGTTCATGAAAGGAGGCACCAGAGACAGGTGCTATGTCTGAATTTAAAGAAAAGGGATATCATGGAGGTGAAAGAAGTATAGTGGATATGATGAAGTGAAGAGGAGAACTAATAAGAGCACTGACACAGATGAACTTCACATCTCAGTAGGTCATGCATAGTCTTCATCAATAAATATGAGGGATAAAAGAGAAATTAGGGGCTTTAGAACAGGGAATGATGTCTGGAATAACTAAGGGAAGTATATGCCTGGGGGTAAAGACAAGAGAGAGCGGCAGAGACAGAGAGGGTGCACGAGAGAGAGAGCACACACAAGGAAGAGCTGGGGTGGGGGGGAGGCTCAAGTACATGCAAGAATATGAAATATGAATGAGTTGATAAGACATGTTTTACATGTTATAATAATTATGATCTACTGTGCTAGCATTCTATGAAAAAGATTAAAAAGTAAATAGTTTTTGCTGTTGTTAACTCATATAAGGGCTGTATGGAAAACAATCCAGCCATAAATGCCTCTATTTTTCATATTACATGGATGGATACTTTATGGACAGCCCTCATATTATGAACAGGAGGAGGGGAAAATAAGCCTTCAAGTGAAAAATATTTAACCTAATTGAGAATGAACCAACAATGGGGGCAATCAGAGAGTTGGCCAAGTAAGTTACCTGGTCATAACCATAAGGCCTCTGCTGTGGTGGCTGTGGTGGTCCAGGCTGTGTTGGTCTATACCCGCCATACTGCTGACCTTGTCCCTGTGGGTAGTTAGGATATTGAGGACCTGGACCACCCTGTGAAGGACCTGCAAAATAATTAACATAAATAAAAGACCAGATAAAAATACAAGTCCCCAGAAATTAGTTTAAAACTAGATGCTACATTTTTATACCTAAACTAAAAAAGGTAGTTTGGTATCTTGTTTTTTTCAAATGCTGTTTGAAATAAATTCCAAAGGTATAATAAGAGTAAAATTATTGTAAGGATACCACCATGTACCTGATGCTTTGATTCAGTGTAATTACTGTGCTATGCATTCATTAGCCATTAAAAATTTGTATAGCAAAATAAGTAAAAGAGATTCAGGAGTTGTAAGGCAGGTTAACTCCATTTTAAGAAAATTCATCTATACCTCTATTAAGTTAACCAGTATAACCAAGAAGTAAAAGAAAAAGCGTGAAGTAGATTCAAATTAAGATACTGAAAAGAATTCTGAATAAAGTTTGGGCATCAATAATGTTTACAGCTGTTTGACTCTAGATTTATACTTGCAACCACCAAAAGAATGCTTTATGCTCGGGATTGACTTATCCACAATATTTCGAATAGAAACTAAAGAAGACTTGAAAAGCCACAGATGCATGTGGAAAAACTTGATTCAAAAGTTATACTCTGTGTACCAATCATCTTTAATACTTAATCCATAAAAGTGAATTATTTTCAATTTTACAGATGGTAAAGGATGAATTTGATTTGCCAAATATGTCTATTTCATAAAGTCTACTATTGCGTATTATAAAGCATGCTTTATAAAGCATAAACTAAAAAGCTTTTGATACTTACGTTTTCTATCTCAGCCATTCAAATCTACCATCAAAAAAATGATTTCAGAGGAAAATGCCAAAAGCCAACAAGTTTCCAAGTGTAAATAAATCCCATCGTCTACTGTTTTATTTAATTACTATACATTCAATTATTAAAACCCTAATTATTCTATTAGAATAAAGTTTGATAACTGACATCGATAAACAAAATGGGAATTTCTTTAGGATTCCTAATGTCTACAAAATAGTACTTAGCTACTTAAACCAAAAATACTTAACTTCTTTTATTCTCTTCCCACTGAAAATGTTTCTCTTAAATCACTAAGTTTACCTGATTTAGCCATATATTTGTGCCTATGCAAATACAATACAACCAGAATACTCTATTTATTCAAAGTACAAATATTAAGTGGTCATTAAATAAAAAAGCAATTCGAGAAAAGAAAAGTCTCTTTATAAAAAAAAGAAATCCATGAAATATTTCTGAAGTCATATCCGGAATTAGGGAACCAAAACCGATCATTTTGGGGTTTCAATGCACATGGTGAAGGCACATGAGAATTTTCAGCCTGATCTTGGTTCTCAGATTTGCTATCACAAGTAGAGAGAGGTGCCATAGGAAGGGCAGAGCTTAATTCAATGAATAAAACTAGTAAGACATTACTGATATAAGAAAGAGACCATGTTAGCAAGAGATGATGTCAGATTTAATAAACAGCTACTTCTCTTTCATTAAAACTATATTTTCCTATATCTAAAGTAGTTATAGTATCCTGAAATTTAAGACTGAGATAACAGGTTCTTATCATTTCTCACTCCTTATCTAATAATGTTATATAAAGTCAGATATCCAGCTAACAGATGTAATAGTGAGCATATAATAGGAAAATGTAACTAAAATTCCCCAAACTCTGTAAGATATATAGCTGCATTAAATATACTCCTGTGGATGTATATGTTGCATTTAACTAGAGAATGACAAAAGCATTTTCTTTACGCATTCCAAATAGATTACATTTGTACTTTAAAAATCAATATTACTTTTCACAGAAATAGTCATTAATTTTAAAAACAAATTTGCTAAGCAAATTATGTAGGTATCATTTATAATCACCCAACTTATCATTTTCCAAGCACATACAAAACTGATTGAAAGTTTAAGAACATTTTAAATAAACACTCTAATAAGACTAAAGCTAAAATTGTGAATTCTCAGAAATGATAAATATACACTTCCATATTTCAAAACATTCATCACCACTTTTTGGGGGGACCAAAATAAACTGCAGTAGCTATTACCGTAGCCCTGCTGCTGTCCTGGATAGCTCTGCTGCCCTGGGTACTGCTGCTGCTGGGGTGGATATCCCTGTTGAGGAGGTGGTCCTTGGTAAGCATCTTGCTGTTGGCCATACTGTGAATTTCCTACAGGATAATTGGAGAAGAGGGAAAAAAAAACTGAGAAGATTGCTTAATTAACTTTTTCCTCTAAGATGCATAGCCAACAACACAAGAACAAAATAAAATGCCATACTGATTTTTAAAAGTTAACAAAACAAAGGAAAAACTCAAACCAAACAGAAGGATTTCGGCCAAACAAACTGCAGTTAAAGCCAATTTTGCAAGGTTGAACTGCAGCATTTTCAGCGTCTCTGCCATACGAGCATTACATTTACTGGAACATCACAGTCATAAGATCATGACTATGCTAAATAAAATAAAAAAGACAAAATTAAAGACAGCTACAAGAGCACACACTAGCTACACAAGATCAGCAAGCTGTTTCCTAAAGGCACTATACTTATATGTGAAATTATACATATGTAAACACACAAAAGAAAAAAATTCGATCAATGGATTTATGTTCAAATAGAAAATTTCCACTGAGGAAAAATTATTTTTAAATGTTTTAGCCTTTTTATTGTTGTTAGAAATGGCAAGTCATGGTCATACATTTTAAATATCTGTAAGGAAATTATTTTGACTGTTCTGGGCTCCCTATAACTTTCAAGACAGCCAGCAAACTATTACTCTACAAGAGCTTTGCATGGGTAGAAGTTGTTTTATGCAAGAATTTCCGTTCCTTTAGAAGGGGATATATATGTGTATGTGTGTGAAGGTATATAGATACCTCCTTCGTAGTAATGTTGTGAGGAATCCTCATAAGGCCTATCGTAGCCTTGTTCAGGATACGACGGTTGCTGATAACCGTAATCATTATGACCTACATCAATTCGACAAGAGACAGGAAGAAACGTTAATGGCCACTGAGTGAAAACCCTAAATATATTTAAACTTTCAGATAAAACTGAAAAAAGAAAAAGAAATGGAAATACACAAAAAATAATTTCAATTGCATCAGCCAAATATTTACCAATGTGATTGTTTCCATATAGAAGTAACGTGCAAATTTTTTTTAAAGCAAGAAGCAATAGTTTTAGAAACATTACACTTAGTCTTAATTCTGATAATCCTCATCAAGGGGGGAAGAAAAACTTTATCTTCCATTTTTTAAAGAGAAAGTATTTAGGCCTTTTAACATGTAAATAATCTGAATCAAATTAGAATGAACAAAGGAAGCAATTATCATATTTTCTCAAACTCCTGTTCTGCTGGTCGCCAATTCCACAGCATATGCTAAACAATGCAAAATATAAAAGAGTTCCATAAGTTTTTTTCCCAGAAAAAACTGAATCAGATTTTTCACATTCTATTTACTTAAATAAAATATATGTATCTCAAAATATTTTCAGATGCAAAAATATAATGCTTAATGCTTCCACTATAGAAGCCTTTAAAATTTCTGGAGTAATATAAACATACACCTTCATAAAATTAATACTGTGTTAAGGGCTAGAATACACTTTTACTTTTAAGACACAATAAATTTCACCTAAAAGATGACTGAACTTTAATGAAAATCAATATTCTAGTTCTATTAACTAAAACGTGCAAAGAAAAGCAGGAAATAACCTTTCAGTTAGCTAAAATCTTAACTACATTTTAGAAGAATGCCTAATTAAGGAAGGAGGAATACAGTTTACGAATAAAAGTTATACTAAGTGTTCTAGTATGCTAATATTCCCAAATCATCTCATAAATATTTACATTGAGGGTTAGCAACTATAGCCTGCAGTCTAAATATAGCCAGCAGTCTGTCTTTGTAAATAAAGCTTTACTGGTACACAGTCATGCCCACTCCTATTTTCTATAGCTGTTTTCATACTACAACAAGAGTTTGGTAGTTGAGACCAAGATCATATGGCACACAAAGACTGAAATATTTACTCTGTCACTTTATAGAAAAATGTTTGCCAACCCCTAATCTACATATTTATGGGCAAAATATCTAAGCATAGTAAGAAGATATCCAATGCTAAGAAAATTAATTAGTTATAAATGGAATACTCTATTGTAAATGTCAAAATAATACACACCTATGCAAAAATGATACCATTTAAAGTTTTAAATTAAATCCCCTTATGTAATAAGATGAATTACTCACAGTAACCTTAAAGTTCTGGCATTTACAAAAATAACATATCTATTTTGAATAGAAAGATCCTACTTATAACAATATAAATTTCACATTTCAAAAAACACTCAGGACCAAAATAACAGCATCAAATTCAACTCAATTACTTAAAATTCATTTTAAAAATTAAACCAATCATATATATTCAGCAGACTTCCTAATACATAAAATTTAACAACCTAGATTTCACCTTTAAAAAATATCTATTGTCTATAAACTCATTGAAGTTTTTGACTTGAAACAAATCTTAATACAATGTCTACATGTAAAAAAAAGCCCAACATTCTGAATAATTCAGGACAAGAAAACCTGAGATAAAAAAAATAAATTGTTTCCTAAACAGACTTATACATACCTATCAAAATTATCATCAACATTTACTGTATGCAAAATTCTATAGGTATTTTTTCTGCCTTATAGGCAGAGCTTCTACAACACAACCAATGTCCTTACACTGATGTACCTTTGTTTTACACACTCATAAAAAATGGCATGCAAAATGAATTTTTAAACTCCAAATTGTATGTTCTTGCTAGTTTACATCAGCTTCTAGCCAATGGCCCCACTTTAGCTTTAAATTTTTAGTTTCCCCAAGTTTCTCTATTAAGTAATTTACCTTAAATATACCTAGGGAGCTTATATATGAAGACTTTGGCAAATCCTTTCATAACAAAACATTTTGTAATGGGACTAACCACCTCTAATTTACCAGTCTTATATGTTTGGATTCTTTTTTCCTTTACCATTGTATTATAAACTTTTAAAACATAGAGAAAAATTTAAAGAACTGAACTGTGCAGTGAAAGCCTACTTGGGTGCTTGGATTGTTACTAAGTGCAGCACATTTCTAATAACCACTTTTTCACAAGGCACCTTCCTACTAAAAATATATATACCATTACACTAAATAACTAAAATTAAAATCTGGTTTCCAAATGCCTTTCCTATCCTTCTAACTGTATGTAAACTATATTTTAGATATAATTTAGCCTCCAAAAGTTTTCTCAATGCAAATGTATTGCATTTGTAGGTATATAAAACACAGTTAAGAAGGATGCAAAAAAATTTTTTTTAAATAGTATGCAATATTAATTAAAATGATGAAACAGAAGGAAACAACTCAAGAAATTCTATGTATTTATACAGTGCATAAAAGTAAATGAAAAGGTGAACTTTATTGTATGTGAATTATCGTAATAAAGCTGTTATTTAAAACAGTAAATGAGTAACACTGGCTATGGTTCAAATGAACAATTCCGAATATATAAGGATCCACTTTTATATAAGAAAGGACTCCAATTACAGAGCGTGATTCCTGATGGTGCTAATATGGACCATCTAAAGTTTCTTAACAAAGTATACTTTGAAATAGATCATAAACCAATGCTATCATTGGCGCTTTAGATTACTAATGTGTTCTAAATTTAGAAGAAACATAGCATTAGTTTCTTCATCCACATTAAAATGTTTTAAATAGCTATCTACATTAATATTGGGCAGGGACAGAAAATGGGAAAGTTAATATTAGGAGAGATTACCATCAGGGTAATATTGCTGGTTCATGCCTTCTGGAGGACCTTGTCCACCATGACTGTATTGGTCCCCATAATAGTCTTCCTGGCCTGAGTACTGCTGTGGTGGGCCTGAAAAACCACAACCAGTCAAGATATAAACAATTTGCTCTCTAGGTCATCATTAGAAAAACTTTCTTTCTAATCTGATGTTATGAGAGATTACTGCTCAGCTAGCTATAGATTCCCCTCCCATGCTTTGTTATTTCAAATACTTTTAACTATCCTTATACACATACACACACACACACACACACACACACAGAGCCAACAGCACACACCACATTTCACAATAATTAATGTTGACCATACATGCAGTATCAAATACCAACTCAAAGAAAAAAAAAAAAAACCACTAACTTATTATAAAGAGGGTCAAACTGATAAAAAATTAATTTCCTTTTGTTTGATACTAGGAGTTTGAAATAAACTAGAGTTTGTTTCTGACCAAGTATTTAGTACCTTCTCAAAAATAAAACAGTATTTTCTGCTGTAAATTAGCTTTTGATATAAAATTTCTTTATGTAACTTTTTTCCAGAAAAGAACAGATAGAGAAAAATGTATACCAGGAAGTTCCTATCCAATTCGTGACCCTTTTAGTAGAGAAGGAAATCCACTAAAGGAAATATATATATATGTATATGTATAAATTTAAAAAAAAATTAAGAACATAAAGTCCTGACTCTCCCGTGATAAAAAGTTCATTAAAGTGTAAAGCCTTTCAATTACTATTTATATTTAGCAGATAAATTTCCAAATGGACCCTTACCCTGTTGAGGTGGTCTATAGGGAGGAATCTGTCTCTGACCTATCATATGATTGCCTTGGTTAACTTGACCCATCATTCCCATAGGTGGTTGCTGGCCTTGGTAATGCTGCCCTCCTCCCTGAGGCATATTATATTGTTGAGAAGAAGGCTGCTGATGCATCATTGGACCTGAAAACATACAAAGCATTATGTACGTCATTTTTTTTATATAAAACTTTAACATCTTAAGAGAAATACAAAAATCTTTTCATATAATCCTCAAAATATATTTCATTTTAATAAAATTTTACTTCAAGCAATAAAAACAAACCTTTCAATTAAAGTCCACATGCATAAAGTAATCTGCAAACAAGGGAAAACAATAGATTTGTGGTAGCTGGTTTGAAACCCACTAGAGGAGTATTCTAGTAATTTTTTAAAAAACAAAGTAGATATGTGAACATCCTTGACTGTATTTTTCATTATGCATTATATAATATTTATCTGTGCAACCTTTCTAGAAAGGACTGAATCCTTATGCTACACAAGAAAATACACCAAAACAAAATAAACTTCACAAATCACACCACAAATCATAGTCAAACAAAGAGCAAGAAATCTAATTTCTGGATATTGATTTTTTTCCCTTTTTCTAGGTCACTCATTACACAAGGGTACATAGGGAAATTACACCAACATTTGTGAATATACACAGACATTTGTGGAGCTTCATAAACTTTCACTTTAGTCAAAAGTTTAAAGGGTCTTCTTTCTGTTTTCCAACTGTTAAGATTTACCAAAACGGTGTTCCTGAAACCAAAGGGCTATAGTGCTTCTTAGTAAGTTCTAACATTCACACAATCAAAAACACCTAAGCAGAAAACTGCAGTTTGCCCTAGAAATCAGAAATCAGAAGTACGGAATTTCAAATATGAGCAACATTGAAGTAGCCAAAGTACCTCTTGTATAGTACAAATATATCACATGAATAATCAACAATGGCCATAAATACTGTGTTACCACCTAACTATGTAAGTAGTTCCTCAAAGATTCACTGGGCCAAGTTATGGTATAGGGAGTTCAAATTATTTTGCCATTATAACCATCACTGTCTCAGAAGTATGTACGAGTCATCCCCTAGTTAACTACTTAAATAGCTACATACTTCCCCTTTTACTGTCTTGAAGACAATTTAAGAAGAAAGTATAAAAGGCAAAGGACTAGAGCCTACAAATCTTTTACATGCAAAATTTCCCAGAAGCTCCTTCTTTAATTACCTAAATAAAAACTCAAGCAAACATACTCACTTCTTTAAATATATATACTAACCTACAATAGCAGCCAACAATGTAAACAGAAAAAAATTCAACTTTTTTCCAATTTGAAGAACTATGTTATCTATAGAAGTACTTTATAGGACCTAACTGTTTTTATTCTATTTGCTTTCTTCTTTTCTACCACTACTTCCCAAATTCCTTTCGCCTCCTAATTTTATCATCAATATTATCAGCCTTCAAAGGTTACTGTGGGATTTTTCTTTCAACAAGGAAATAAACTCTCAATAGTTGGAAGAACATGGTTCAGTGGAGACCGGAGGGGAAGAGAAGTTAATAAATACACTTAACACTGCCAGACATACTTTCAACATTTATTTCATGTAAACTATGAACAACTACCACAGATAAGGATCCTATATTTTAAGGTTTTAGCCAAGGACTCAAAAGATCAAAATTATATAGCTAAGAGGTATCAACTGGGAATCAGATACTATTCAAGTCTGATTTTAAAGCATATGTTTGTTACAGTGTTCTTCAGTGCCTCTGCTCATGCTGTAGCAAATTTAGTACTTCAGAAGCAAACTTTGCAACAAAAAAATTCCAAAAACTAACTAGTTTAAAAATTAATTTTAAAAATACATTTTGTATAAAATATTGAACATTAGCAATCATAATTTAATAGGCAGCATGAAGGGGCAATTGTGTAATTTACTTTCAGTAAAATGAAGGTGTCTTTCTTCTCCAACACACTGATTAATGACCTCTTGTCTTAACAGAATGTAACTATAAAACTGAAACATGTAACATGTATTAGAACCAAAATAAAAATAAAGGAGGAAGAAAGCAAAAACATAATGGCTGGGAAAAAATCCAAAAGGATACAACAACAGTAGAAAAGTATTCATAGTGTAAACCCTAGCTAGAAAAGACCATGCCACCTGTGCTTTATCTTTGGGGCTGTTAGCAGTTCCAATCCCAGAGAGCTCAATTACCACCCTTCCTTTATTCTCGTCATTTCTCTTCCTCTGAGGAGCCTTGACATCATTCAGGATCAAGCTTTAAACCACACAGAACGGAGGACAACCGCAGTGCTAAAATACAATGCTTTTTTCATCCTTTTCCTTGAAGCCTTCTCTATTTAAAAAAATTATGACTTCAATTCTGATTCTTTAGAAAGCATATTAATTTTCCTTATGATGAAATATGATACACTGACAAATGTGTATTATCCCTTGATACCAATGAAAAGAAGAAAACTAAATCTCGAAAGGTTACCCCAAAATAAGTTCTAAAAATCTGTACTATAGAGTGAAGATAACAAATGAGTTTATTATAACCATCTTTTACAAAAAAATCACATCGCACATTACTATATGCGTAACGGTTATTCTTCATCTTGTAGATAAATCATTTTGATACTAAAGGGTACTACTAAAGGGTACATAAGCAAAGGTACTTACTACTAATATCTTAACTATCAACAATGTTTTGTTAAAGTGTTTTAAAAGGACATATAACAAATGTTCATTACCACAATATTTCTTTCCATTTTGAGTTTTTAACTCTAACAGATATATTGTATAAAAACAATGTCCTGTATCTAAAACACATGTAAAATATTCCCAAATCACCACATTTTATATTACTGGAATTCTTTGCTCCAATGAGACAGTTAATACTTAGTTGTACCTTAAGTTACTTAAGAATTTTTTAAGACACCTATCATAATATTAAGTTTTAATTAATCTGTGAATTCAGAATTACAAAAGTTTTGAAAATTCTATATATATACACACATACATATATTCACATCTTCAGATACAAACCAATACACTTACATTCTATAAATTGTATCATAACAGTTAACAGTTAATGAGTACTTATAAGCCAGGCTTACTATGTGTTAAGGGCTTCACGTCTTTTATCCTCCCCAAGGCCTATGAAACAGTTAGTATTATCATCAACTTCACTTTACAGGTAAGAGAATTTAAGGCTTACAAGCTTTAAGAATCATACCTAAAGATGCATAACTCTTAAATGGTGACAACTCTAAAACCATGTTCTTAACCACTATGTGGACCTGCTTTCCAAAGTCAAATCATACTTCTCTTATGTAGTATCTCCCAGGAAAACAGTTCTACATAACATTATCATTATAACATAAAAATCCTAAAATACAAAAAATTTCTTCACGCCACTTACATGTGTTGTAAGAATTAGATTACGAAACTGCATAGATAATACCCTCCTCAAGTCTATTTTCTCATTCATATTTCATCATCCACTGCTTTCACTTTACTATCCATTCCTTAACCATTCAATCTCAAATTAAACCATTTATAGCTCTCACTTGATGGTATTACTAATAGTTTTACTGGCACGAAAAAATAATCTCTGTATTCCAGCAAACTCAATTAGCTAGCCCACTGCCTTTTAAATAGCCATTTAAAGTGAAGAGGCTTCTTTACTTGCCGAAAACATACAGCTATCCTCAAGAGTTTTAAATAGTTCATAAAAAGACGTTTAGATATAATACCAAGGATAAAAGAACAGCAGCTGAGTCACTAAGAGAACCCTAGAAGCTTAGTAGTCACCACAACTAGTACAAATTTAGTTGAGTTTCCAAGCAGCCAATGAAAAAATGGAAACCACAATAGATTTTAGATAATAAAAGGAGTAACAGTTGATTAAGAGAAACAAACGTTTTTATAACATGAAAGTTTTAGAGAAATTCTCATCATTAAAAAGCATTAAAACATTAATAGCATAACTTTGGTTACTGTCATTAGTTTCTTTCGTAACACATACTATCCTTATATGTAGTTTCTTACATTAATCATTTCTTAAAGCTATGATTCTCAACTGTGGACAAGATTGTGTCCCCCAAGGGACATCTGGCAAAGTCTGGAGACTTTTTGTTTGTTACAACTGACTACTGCAACCTACATGTACAGGATAGAAATACTGCTAAATATCTCACCATGCACAGGAGGACAAGCCCCCACAACAAAAAATTATTCCGCTCAAAATGGCAATAGTGCTGAGTTAAGAAATCCTGTATATCAAAGGCATAGTTTTACATCATAGGCATCTCTACAAACCACTCTGGGATTTAGATTATATATTTTGCTTTCTATTGACTGAAAACCAGAAAAGGTATGTGTTATGGCTTAATGAATTCAGCACAATAAAAGACTATGCAATTTCTTAGGGTTAGACAACCTCTCTTACATAGTTTCAACTACATATATACTAATTATGTATTAGTTCAAAAGCAAAATCTATTGTAGACTGGAGGGAACTCCAAAAGCTCCAGGTTTATGTGGCACAAGTGACAATCTGCTGTGAAAATAAAGATCTTGCCCAAGAAGAAAGCCATGTAGATGGGCTATATTAGAATGTACAACTTGGTTTCACTAAGCATGAATGCTGAAAAGTTATAAATCATTTTACATAAAAGAGATTATCCAGTCCAGAAAAATTTTAGGTGATGGACTATAAATAAGCATGCTTGGAATATTTGTCAATGTAATTTGTAAAATTTACTCCTAGCAACTCTGGTTTAGCAGGCATAGGGTCGGATAGATAAATCTTTTGTAACAACTACTCCAGACAATTCTGAGCCAGACAGTCCTAGAACCATACACTGAGACAAAGTTCCAATCAACCCCTTTTACCACAAAAGAAGCTAGATTATGGTTCATATAAGACATTTAAAATTAGAGCAGGATTGCCTCCCATAAGGGCACTGAGGATATTAACTACAAAATGAATCCTAAGGAATTTGTGTTACAAATATAACGAAAACTCACTGAAAGATACATTTAATATGTGTGCATTTCACTCCATGTAAATGTTGCCTAAAGAAAAAATAATTTAAAAATAAAAATTAAAAGTGTTGAGTTCTAATAATATGCAGACTAAAGTGTTAGGGGTAAAGTGTACTGATATCTGCAAATTACTCTGAAATTCACTTCGAAAAATAAGACATTGATAGATGAGTAGATGGACAGATGGATGTTAAACAGATTTAAGAAAACATTAACAATACAGGTGGCAACTATATCGGTACAATTCCTTCAACTTTTCTGTATGTTTGAAATTTTATGTAATAAAATATTGGAAGAAAAATTTTATATTAATCCTAGAATATATAAAGACTTCTCAAAACTCAAGTGTAAAAATAAACAATCCAACAAGAATATGGGCGAAAGACATGAAGAGATTATTTCAATAAAGAGGCTATATAATGACAGATAAGCACATGAAAACATGTTTAGTATCAGTAGCCATTAGGGAAATGTAAATTAAGACCACAGTGAGGAATTACTACACATTTTTAGAACAGCTAACATAAAAAAATACTGACAATATCAAATGTTGACAAGGATTTGGAGAAAGCAGATCTTCCATACACTGCTGATGGGATTATAAAATGGTACAGCCACTTTGATAAATCAGTCTTGCAGTTTCTAAAACAACTAAACATACATTTACTATATGATTCAGCAATTGCACTCTTGGATATACAAGTAATCCCAGATAAATGAAAACTTACATCCAAATAAAAACATAAACATACACAAAATTGCTCATAGCAACTTTATTTGTAAAAGCCAAGAGCTAGAAGAAACCAAAATATTCCTCAATAGATGAATGGTTGAAACCAACTATGGTACAGCCATAAGATGAAAACCTACTCAGCAATAAAAAGGAATGGGCCACTGATACGTGCAACAACTTGCATATTAATTATGCTGAGTAAAAAAGCCAATCTAACAAGATCACATACTGTAGGAGTCCATTTATACAACATTTTGAAAATGACAAAATTTCTAATAGAAAGAAGAGTAACAGTGCCAGAGACTAGAGATGGTTGAAAGGAAGACACACCGAATATTTGCAAAACCTTTGCAACATCCTTTAAACATATAATTATTTCAAAATAAAAAGTTTTTAAAAATGAATAATTAAACTAAATTTATAATCTGTTGAATAAAACACATCTGGATTTGTCTCCCAAACCCCAAATAACTGGCAATCACCTGACAGTAACTGACAGTTCCTTCTTTTAGTTCATTCATGAAATAACAGCTAATGGATGACAATACTACAGAGAAGGATGCTAGTTTTCTAATTTGTGAAGGCAAGGAGGAAATCTAACCTATCAGCCAACAAATAAAGTAAGGTAGTGATAGACAAAATAAGATATAATGGCTGACTTCATAGAACTTAAAGTCTAGGGAAAAATAATGAAACATACATTAACAAATAATTATGTAATTACAAGCACTCAAACTGCTGCTATGAAGAGCCCAAGTACAGGCTACTTAACTTTACATACGTGAAGCAAACTGTACCTTGTCTATGGAGTAAGTTAAAACTTATAGAGCAAGACTACAGGTGGTTTTATTTTATGCTCTATGCTTTCCTGCATTTTCCAGCTTTTTCACATTAAATGTTATTTTTATAACCAAAAAAAGTAATCACTGAGTGGAAAATGAAAAATTTTAAAAAGTCATCCAATAGAGCAATACTGATAAAATGTATAAAGAAAACATCTGTTCTAAACCACAATGTAGTTGTATATGCCTAAAACTATAACAAACAGAAATCCGCAATACTAGCAATATTGGACGGATTTATCAATATAACAGTGAAGAGAGGTGAGTGTACACAATGTGCCTTATTAGACTGGAGTTAACAGTATAAATGAGAATACTTTTTACTTTTTTAAAACAATCAAAATGACAAATTACAAATGTATGTGCTATCTGTCCCTAGGATTAATTTCAGATTCCTAAATTACAAGATTTTTAGATGAGTTATTTTTATTCCCCTTCACTTCATTTTCAAAGTTGAGAGATAAAGAAGAGAAGAGAATGTAAAAGGCTACCAGAATAAATACATTAAGATCAGTGGTTCCCAATCTTTTTCCACTTGTGTGCCCCTTTTAAACACATTTCTGTAAATTGTACCCCTTGTTTTTAAAACAGTTGTTTTTAAATACTGACACTTTTATTCAGTGCCTATCTTAATGTAAAATAGTGGAAATGAGGTAATAAGTTAGGAAAAATTACTACACTAAAAGTACAAACCACAGATTTAATTTTACAATATTCGTAACAGTTAAATATTGATAATAATAAAGTATTTAGCAAACTTTTATTATTATTAATAATATTTATTTGTTTTATCTGAAAATTTTGCAATAATTGTTATGCAGGTCACTCGCCAACTGAAACATTGTTACTGACATCGCTGAGCTTGCTTAGATGCACTTAGTTTCTTGAAATCAGGTTCAAAAGATGCAAGATACAGTCTTAAACCCATCCTTGCAGTAAGCTTGTTGCGGTACTTACTTTTTATGAAGGTGTAAAAAGAAAAAGCTATCTCCACTAGTTCAGTTTAATAAATGGCAAGAGGTATTTGAGTCCTCTCACTGAGTGATTTGTATACCTCACTGACATCTACCCAAAAAGTAGTAAGATGCTTTCTTTTAAAATCAGAATTTAAAGAATCAGTTAAAAGTTCAATTAACTGCTTTTTCACTGATTAAGAGGTTAGCTTCTCTGAAGAATTCTTCATTGAAGGAATCTGCCATAGAGTTATTTTATTTTGCACATTGAGGGAAGTACCTACAAAAGGACACTTTGAGACCTTTCAAGTGACTTACAATATTGTCTTTCACATTTTACGATAGATAGGTGCAAGTCATTCTCAGATAAGAAGTTGTGCAGAGTTTCAAAAACTTTGGGCTGACCTCTTTCAATACATGCTTTCCAAAAGTCTAGCTTTTTAATTATTGACTCAATTTTGTCTGTTACTCCGAATATAGTGATTGAGCTGTTTTGAAGTCCCAAGTTGAGTTTATTTCTAGAAAAATATCGGATAAACAGGCAAGACTTGGAAGCCAATCACTGTCCTGAAATTTTGTACAGAAAGGAAATGATGATTTTCAAAAAATACCCGAACTTCATGTCTAAGTTCAAACATCTGTCTTTGCCACAAGATAGCCACCTTACCTCTGTATACAAAAGGAATGTGCTGTGAATGCTGTTCATTTCTTCACACAGTGCTTTAAACAATCTGGAGTTTCGTGATTGTAACTTAAAAATAAAATTTACAACTTGTACAGCTTCATCAAGAACATCTTTCAGTTCACCAGGAAGAGGCTTGGATGCAAGACTTTGTCTATGACTGCAGCAGTGACTCCATGGTACATGGGGAGCTACTTTAATTCAGCCGTGTAGGCCTAAAAAACCACCTGACATAGGTTTGCCTCAGATAGTGCATACACCACCACAAGTAGACCAACTAATGTCCTTTTCAATGACATAACCATTGATTGCATTAAAAATATCTTCGCCTGTGGTACTCTGTCAATGGATAACAAAGCAACAGGTTTTCCTCAATTTCATTTCCTACCAAGTACCTTGTGATGATGAGAAAAACAGATAAATCAGCACATCTACACTTTCAACCTGGATGAAAAAGAATTTACTTTTTCTATCTACTACAACAGCATCAACATCGTTAGACATTTCCTAAATTCAAGACATTGTATTGTTTGAAAAAATGATAAGTACTGATTTTGTGGACATATTCTCCAAACATAAAAACCGGTATCCTTAATACAAGAAGAAATTAAATCTTCAACTACAGTGTGGTTTTTAACCACATTTAGCTACGTGATAAGCAATACGGTATGAAGCCTCAACTGCATGCTCATTGTCTTTCTTTCCTGACATCATATATAAAGTAACTGTTGGACACTTTTCTAAGTGCCAAAATTAATGGTTTTGTTTTTATACATAGTATGATTAGTTTCCAAATGTCACATCAATAGAGATGGTTCCATGCAACCATGGGATAATTTTTTCCAACATACAATACACAAAGGCTTAGGATAGTCATCATCCCCTACAAATGAAAACTCTTATTTAATATACTCTTCAGAGTACCTTCTGTGTAGTATCTGAGGCACGCACCTTTTTATTATCTCCCGGTGTAGGTGTACTCATAGCTGCGGACATGTGTTGAGAAGTCCTTGGTAATAGGGTATAAATCCACATCAAGTTTTGTTTTTTTTTAACCATTCTGTTTTCAATCACTAATGCATAACTCACACACTTAAAAATCACTGACAATTTTAACTGAAACTATGTGAAACATTAAATAAAAAACTATTTGAAAAGAATCACAATTAAAGACAACATGCTTACTTTTACTCAGTCAATTACTAAAGTGATCAAACAGTCTGGCTACAGATGTATTTATATGCTTGGGGAAGTTCTAGAAACATCACAAATGGATTGTTCTGAAACTGTGTGTAATGATTGGTAGAAAAGCAGTATGGGGGAAGGGTTCACAGCCACGCCCTGACCAATAACCATTTGCTATTGTAATCTAATTTTGAAGTCTCTTCATTAACAATGATTCAAACTTAGGGTTTATTGTTCCATAAGTAACATTTTGAATTTTTTTTACTTTACTTATTTTACTGACCATTACTGATTATTTTTCATGTACCCCTGAACAGCACAGCACATATCCCTGGGGGTATGCTTACCACTGCTTGGGAATCAATGATCTAGACTTTGACTTGCCATGCTGTTTAGAAAACTACTACCACATCACCAGTTCAAGTTTCCAAATATTTCACTTAAATAATTATTAATTATTAATATAATAATTGCCATTTAATTGTTCCTTTTTAAAATAAAATTCCCATGATTAATCTTTTTTCATTTTTTTGTCTCTTGATAGAGGTTTAATCTAACAAATCCAAGAAATACTTCTTTTACATTACTAATATAATAAATCTCATTATTAAAAATGATAATTAGCTTTAATACTTTTCTAATCTCTTAACAAACAGATATGTATGTCTATGGAGATAACCAAAAGATTTCA
Source organism: Lyroderma lyra (assembly GCA_004026885.1). Classification (NCBI taxonomy): domain Eukaryota; kingdom Metazoa; phylum Chordata; class Mammalia; order Chiroptera; family Megadermatidae; genus Lyroderma; species Lyroderma lyra. The sequence continues at coordinate 29,004 of PVJL010000057.1, forward strand.
TTATTTTGTTTTTAATTCTAAGAAGAGTTAATACCTCAATAAATGTTGAGAAAATTTTTAAAATCATAAGTGTTTCCTTTTATAAATATTTGGTATTTTCCAAGTTTTTTCTTTAAGGACTATATTTACAATGTAGTCTCCTCTAATTTCTTTCATCTATTCATCAAAAAAGAAAAATTTTAATGTAAAATCTTTAGTTCATTTCTGTAAACTATTCAAGGAAATGTTTTATAATGAAATATTTAAACTTCAAAGAAAACTTTCATGATGCTAAACAAATTTTTTTTATTTAACAAGTTCATAAATTACTTTTATAAGAAATTCATATGATTAAGAAAGTGGGTATTACTATACAACCTAGTATGTTTTGTTTTGTTTTGTTTTTCTGGGTAACTAATTTTCTGGTGTTCTTTAATTCTGAAATATCAAAATTTAACTGACAGTCTTTTTATCTGTCTTGGAGATACTTTTAAAACACTAAAAATTTCTTCAATTATTTCCATCCTAGTCTCTCTTTTGAAAAGTAACTTTTATTTCTTTAAATCAGATCCCTATATAGTCATTTCCTCTATAGTCTATTTTCTATTATAAAATCCATAAATTATAAGAACAAAGCAAAAAATAATATTACTACAGAAAAGAAAAAACTATGTGCCAGTATAAAATATATTTTTAAAAAGAATAGTTGATCCCTAAGTTTAGAATGAAAAATTCCTATAAATATCTCAACTCCTTTCTCCAAAAACAGTCATTAATTTTTTCTACATGCACATTGCTGCAAGCATTATTTTCTTCTTCTCCAAATCTTATGTCATATCAAACTATGCTTGCAGCAACATTCATTTTTTGGTGTACACCCTAACTTTTCGTAACTACAGTTTCTTAGTATGCCATCATTACTGTAGTTGCTGTCCAAATTATGATCAGTTTTCTTGCTCTCTCTCTCCTGGTAACCAACTACATGGAGAGGCATCTGAACTCCATTCTGACCTAGCACTGACTAGATCTTGCTGTTGTTTTGAATCTTTAATTGACCTAATAAAATATATTCTCTCATGGGCACAAAACAACTTTGGAGAAGTAAAATGGGGGAACCAACAATTTTGTGAAGCTACCTTCACTGACAATTTATTCCATTATCTCTGTTTTCAGTGGATCTCATCAAAATGACAAAAAGTATCTATTAATATTTAAAATTTAGGATATATTATTTCATCATAAATAATTATCAACAGATTAACATTAACTTCCTTTATCTGGGTTCACCAGAGTAATTTGTTTTTCATAAACAAAATGTAGAAAACTGCATTGCAAATACATTATATCTATCTTATACTCTTAACTTCAGCAGATTTTGTAACTGAAATAGCTTTAGGCTGGCAATATGCCAAATGTTTTAACAGGCAATTAGCAGAACGGAGCACCACTTACTGGTTTTTAGTTATTATTCATAAGAATACTTAAAAGAGAAACATGATAACAATTTGATTCTCTGAGCCTGGTAATAAACTTTAATAGACCTTACACCACTCTAATACAAGACTATAGAAGCCCTCCAATAAACAGTCTAATAACAAATTATGTCACAATTACCTTTTAATGCTGAAACACAACATCAGAAAACACTCATATAGATCAAGGGAAATTCACATAAATTAATATAACCTTAATAAGTAAAATGAACCACAAAATATATGTTTTGAAAGAAGTTGTACTTGTACCAATAAAATTGTATTTTCTCCAATTTTCTAGCTCTAAACCAAATGTCTGGGTATTTATTGATCATCTGTTTTTTAAAAAATCCAACAGAACCTGAAATAAACTGTCCAAAAGACATAAAACTAAATGAGCTTAAAAAGCTATGTTAAGCAATTTAATTTCTCAATGTAAAAAAAGTTATTTTAAGCTGGTACAATTGCTACTCACCTCACACTTTTATATTTATGCATCAGGTGATAACCTGGGAAACTTGCTTTATTTTCAAAGGCTAATGTAGCATTCTAGTCAAGAATAACAAAGCTCATTTACCTTGGTTTGGCTGCATATTCATATTTGGTCTGGGGCCATAGTTTCCCATTGGTTGCCCTTGACTCATTGTCATCTGATTCTGTACTGGCATGCTCTGTGATGATGGCACGGAATGGTTGTAACCTCCCATGGATCCATGGCTACTTGAAGGCATGTTCATGGAACTGTTTGTCATATTGAGTTGACTGGGTCCAGGTCCCTGCATAGGCATATGGTTAGGCCCTTTGAAGAAAAGTGATCAGAACCAAAATATGAAAAGTTAAACAGATGGCCTATACAGACATAGCTTAAAAGTATTTTTATTTTTGTATCATCATCATCATCATCATCATCGTAACACCAAACAGTACCTTGAGTATTTCATCAATAGCAACCAAGAAAGTGCTTTACATGAATGATAGCAAATACTGTGAGGTGAATGTTATTATTCCCATTTTACAGATTAAAGAAATAAATGCTTTTGAAAAGCCAGGAACACTGAAAACAAGAGTAATGAGGGAGGACTAGCTTTATAAGAGAGCAAAAGAGTACTTAAAAGTGTGTAATATCAGTACATAAATAAATTAACAGATCAATGAACCGAGAGTTTAAAAACAGACCCGAATGCATAATTTAGTAATGGTAATAGAGATGATAAGCATCAATGGACAAAAGAAAGATAATTCAATAAATGGTGTTGTGACAAATGAATAGCCAACTGGAAAAAAACAAGTTGGATGGATCCCTACCACATTCCACATTAATTAATTCCAGGTGAATAAAAAAATTAAACATTAAAAAAAGAAGGAGAAAAAGAAAAGAAAATGATAAAACAGAATTTCAGAAGGAAGAACTATTAAAACAATCTTGGAGTGGAAGAGCCTTAAGTATGCCAGAAAATCAAATCATAACAACTGTTAAACTACACTACATGAAAATAAAAAAATATGTATAAGACCAAAGGAAAAAAAAAGTAAAAGAAAAAAAAAAAAAAAACCAGGAAAAAATTGTTTACAAGACATAATACAGACCAAACTAGTTACTTAACATATAAATAAAACACCGCCAGCAGAAAAAAAAGAGCAAAGAACATGAATGACCAGTTCACACAAAAAACTACAAAAGGGGTCATAAACAGGGGACGACTACTCTTTTGGTTTATAATATAAAAGGGCAAATTAAAACTAAAAGGCTCATTTTTCTTCTTTCAGATTCACAAAGTTTTGATCCAACTACATTATGAAGAAAGAAGTACTTTCATACATTATTCAGGGAATATATAAATAAGTACTATTTTTATGTGTAGCAATTTAGCAATGACTATCCTATGTTAAAATGCATACACCTTTAACTCAGCCATTTCAGTTCTGGGAATTTAATCCTATAAATATACAAGTTTTGTATGCATGTGTATATGGATGTAAAATTGTGTTTTTTTATTTACTTGTTTACTCAGTTATGTATTTTTTACAGGCATATGTACAGCAGCCTAATTTTTAACACCAAAAGATTACAAATAACCTATATTTCTATCATAAGGGAACTAAATAAATTAGAGGCATCCATAAAAAGAATGCAATGAAGTCACTAAAAGGAAGGAGGGATCTCTTTATACACTGAGTGGTCTCCAAAATATATCTTTACATACTATGGTCTCCAAGACACACCTTTAAAGGGAAAAAAAATGATATGTAATACTATCTAATGTGTGCTACCTTTTTGTTTTTAAAAGAAAAATAAAAGAATATACATATGTGTGTATGTGTAGACACACACATACAAGGTCTGTGCAGAAAATATCCAGTCATTTAATATGAAAGCCTCATTTCACGCCAAGATCCTGCATCAAAACCTCAGACAAAGCAGTTTTTGGAATCCCCAGATCAGCTTCTAGTTCTTGCACTGTCAATCACCAATCTTTGTTGAGTGCAGCCTGTGCACATTCCACATTCTCAGGTGCTGTGCTTTCTGTACATCTTCTAGAAAGTGAATCACTTTCAACAGATTCTCAACCAACCATCTTTGAAGTGTTTGTGCCACACTTTTATTTTCACAACACACACTGCATCATCCCCGAAAGTCTTATGCAACATCTGAAGAGATTCTGCAGAGGAATGTTCAAGCTTGACACAAAATTTGATGCAGATTCATTGCTCTCTACTCAATCATTTTAAATGCTATGGCTACCCAGTACACATTTTCACTCAACGGCATCTAATGTCCCTACTGAACTAGTACAGTGAAGTCGTCATTGTTCATGCATGTGCATTCCAGTCCACTTTCCTTGGCTGCCAGGTTACATCAATGTCACACATACCATGACAGAATGGCTGGATTTTTCCTGGACAGATCTTGCACATATGCATATGTTTTATATACAGAAAGTATCTCTTGAAGGACAACTAGACACCAAAGATGCTGGAACAAAGTGTCTGTAGAGGTCGTATACTTGTTGGTATCTTTTGATTTGGTACCACAATTATCTACTCTTTATTTTTAAAAAATCAGTTAACTTTTTTAAAAAAGGGAACTGAGACTGAGAGGTTATTTGACCTAGATTAAACAGCACATAAATAGCTCTGCAATGTAGATCATAAAATATTAAAAACAAAACTATAATAGTAAATGAAAAGCCTAGATAGAAATTTGTGTGCATAAAAGTTAGTTAATGCTGTAAGAAACTTATTTTAAAAAGAAACTATATGTAACCAGACCTCCAATTTCTCCTACACCTAACTATAACTCTCCATAAATTGTTTTGGAAGCTCTACAGTATTTTGGACAAGCTAGATCATACTGATTAAAAATCTCTGGCTTATAAAGAATATAGCTATTTAAGATGGTCTCACACAAGAAGCCTTACAGAAAAATGAGAATGTCATGTGAACAGTAATTATATTGTTGCTAAACTGCTTCTTCAGCCTCAGGATTGAAAGTTATACAGAGAAGTCAAGTCAAAATCCTAGTTAAATGTACCACCATAAAAAAAATAATAATAAAAATCACACTTTCTAACTTGCTACCTTTCCAGTTTTATAAACATTGTATCATGACAAGCTAAATGTAGATTCAGCAAGAATATTCCTCCTGACTAAAACTATGACTATAACTCCTGACAAGAAGCTATGTGTGGACAATGTGGGGCACTGATTGTGGCAAGCTTTAGTAGGAAAATAGAAGACAGCCACTGAAACACCACAGCCCTGATCAATCACACATCAATCTTCTATAAAGCAGGCTACTGCCCTCTTGTTCTGTGCTGTTTTGCTTCTCTCTCTATACCCATTGTTCCTGGATATCAATGCTACCAACCAATACAATTAGCTAAGATGAAACTCTTCCTAAGGATGATAATTACTAATTTTAAAAGTAAACTGCTGTTATTTTAATTTACTTTCATTATTGTTATTTGTATAGTTCTTTCTGTTAATGGAAATAACCTTTGTCTTTAGAAAGTAAAAATATTCTCACATTAAGTATAAAAAACAACCCGTCAAAAATTATGAGTATGGGCTGTGGCTGTTACAAACGCAAAAAAAGTTAAAAGATAACTTTGCAGATAAAAAAGTCAAACCAACATAAAATAACTAAATAAGTATCCAATGGCCTGAAAGACATTCTAAGTGGCTCTAAACTTTAAAATGGATTAACTGTAAAGAAAATCTCTCATTATGTAAAAATGCTGTCATTATCTTTCAGCTTTTAATTCGCTTTAATATCAATTTCCATATTTATATTATGTTATAAACATATGTATGCATACAAATCTATACTCAGCCCCAACAATATCAATGAGGAAATACTAAATACATTAGAACTTCAGAGACCGTTTTGTTTCTTTTCCCCATGTGTTCTTTCAGCAACACTGTTTCTAAGATCAATAAATTTTTAATACGAAACTTAAGGAAATGTTATAATACCTTTTTATAAACGAAATTTAATTCCATAACCATAACACAATGTCTTTTTTTCCAAAAAGCTTCTAAAGCTAGTTGTATTGCACAGTTCAGACAGACTAAATTTAGCCAGTTCTGTTCATCAGAGGAATGCTGTGTGTCAGCTACATCAAAGCCCAAGGGCAGCCTGATAAACACTGAATACAGGTCACGTAGCTCTGTAGCTAACAAACTCTAAGAGAGCTTGTACTCGGGGGCATTCAAAGCAGTTTTGTCATCAACAATCTAGTATCCCTTGAGCCCCCATGTCGTTTCAGTTGCTAAGCAACTCTGGTGTTAATGTCTTAGAGGAGAAAAACTTACCAGGCATCTGGCCGTTCATCTGGTTCTGCATGTGTGGTGCAGGAGGACCCCCACCTACCATTCCATCTGAAGGCATGTTGTGAGAGCGTGGAGGTGGGGGAGGGCCGCTCTGATTCATCCCTCCAGGACCCATAGGCATATTCTGTGAGGGTGGCTGAAAGAAGACAGTTTAGTAAAACAAGAAACAGATTAATATATTAAAGATGTTATATATAGTATAAGAGTTGCCTATATTATTTAATTAGGAAAAAAACACATTGCAATTTCTTTTAATGCATTTTAATCATGGACTTACTAGCATCTTATTTAATATGCCCCTAAAACTTCACAAGATTATTAACATGAATATATCATCTGACCACCTGAGACCAAAAGAAAACAAAATCATATTTTACTCTATAAAATCTCAATAATGAAAATTAAAATTTTACTATTCTACACAGAATTTTCATTTATATATGTATAAGAATTTCTAATGTGTCTATTGTTATTTAAATTACATTTTAAACCTTAAGTCCCCTTTCATTATTAATATATTTAGATGTTTTTATTATTAATGATGTATTTTACTTGACGATATAGTAACAAAAAAATTTATTAAAGAAGCGGGGGAAAAAGTGGTTTGGTAGGGGAATGTTTTAAACCATGAAGACTCAGTTCAGCCAAACACTTGTGCACTGACTGCTTCTATAGATTGGAAACATTAGTGATGGCCTCCAAGGGTACAGAGACAGCTGCCTCAAAAGGATGCCTTTGGCAAATTTCCTAATGAAAGTGTGAAGGAAATCACTGACTAACCTTGAGAGTTCACAAAAGGGCAAAAGGAAAAACACAAATATAAGGTGGTCTGCAATACCTGGCTCGTTTCTTGGGGATATTTTGGTGGAGAAAGCAAAAGGTTAGTTTCTTTGCAAACCCCCATTTTTAAGCCTGCAGGAGGATAGGAAACAATTACTCCTTACAGAGCTATTAATATTTCTGCCTTTTTTCACTACCTCTCTATGTTCAAAACACAATGTCTATACCTATAACTTCAGTCATCCTTTCTCCTTAAATAGCCAAGTTAGTTACTGTGGCTATAACATTCAGATATTGTGAACACAATCCTCTCTGACAGTTAACAGATATACATTGTTTTTTTTAACCATCACGTGTAAATACTCAGATCTCCAATTATAATCACTAACATTTATAAAAATAGCCTAGTGCTACTCTAATAGCACCCATTTACAATTCATAATCTTATTAATAATTTCTTCACTACTAAATCGATATTGATTTCTCTTTATTAAATATTTTCTCTTCAATTCTCATATTAAAATTCTTTGTTCAATTTGTATTCTTTAAACATTTAATGACTTTTTTCAGTTTTCAAGTTACCAAACATCAAATCATTGTCACATATCTTAGTTTTAAATTATCCTTTATCGTCCTTCAAACATGGCTGACCTTGACACTTTTGTTTGAAAATAAAAATCGTTCCTCCTATATTTGTGTCCAAATTTTCTATTGAAAATTCATGTTCTCACTCTAAACAGGTATAAGTTTTTCCTTATCTTGTGATTCAATTCATAAAACATTAATATTCATGGTCCCCATCACAACACAGTAGGTTATATCAAATGCTTCTGCTAGAAAAAAGTGATCTAGACAAATGTAAAAATTGTTTAAAACACTAAAGTGCAATGTAAGCAGAAGGGAACAACAGAAAGGGTTAAAACTCTTAAAAGAAGGGAAACACAGAAAATCAGCTCCACAATCACCTTGGCTTTTTCCTTGTCTTTGCTGTTTAACAGGAAAAGAGAGAGTCCAAGTAGACAGTGGCGGTTCTACTAGACTGATAAGACAGTCAGGGTTTTTGATTACCAGAGAGCTGGAAAATAAAGAACAAAGCCCCAGAGAGGAAGAACCACAAAGTGGGGGAATTCAAGAAAACTAGCAGAAAATACCAATTAAGATGCTAAAGAGCTAAGCAGAAAGTTTAGCTTTTGCCCTGTGCTAAGGAGAAAAAAATTGAAGTACAGTTCCCACCAAGTTTAAGAGGGCCTTCATAAATAACTCAAGCTGTCTACTGAGACTTCAAAAGAGCCTCTCCTTAGATTAAGGTCAAAACTGATACAGAGCAACCCCAACAAGGCTTCGGCATTGGCGCTGTCAGTGATGCGGCCTGGGTTCGATTCCCAGTCAGGAAGCTACCCACATTTCAAAAAGCAAAAAAAAACCAAGTCTTAAAATCAACAACCATCAATAGGCTCAAGGTAATCTCATAGTACTTTGCCTACCTAAATAAAAACTTAACTCTTTGGGAGAAAATAATACCAAGGAGAGCCCCTACAACATTCGTAACGTCTGGCATTCCGTTAAAAATTACAAGGTATTCCACTGCACTCTGGGAGTCGTAGTAATCAGCACTGTGTAACTACAGGAAAGTCTACATATCCCAAAAAGCCTGCCAAGCTATGTGTGATTTCACAGATGAAATCTACTATACAAGGTGTTGAGAGTCAGAAGTCGGATTCTGAGTTGCTGGTGTGGTGGTCAGTGCAATGCCCGAGGCCTAGGGGAAGACTCCAAGCCAACAGTTTAGTTACATTATTGTGAAGTGAACTGTCTTCATTGGAATGCTAGAGAGAAGGCAGCCACAAATTGAGTGCTCTCACATTTGACATGCCTGGGACCACGCCAAGTCAGTGTGGCAGAACCTGGCCAAGATGGGGCTGGCTATGAACCCCGACAAAGCAGTGCCCCTGTAAGATAAAGGTGAAGGTCATGGAGGTAGACATGGAGGTGAAGCCTCTGGACCTCATGTGGAAGTCCTATGTGCTAAATGACCTGGAGGCAGAAGCCAGCTTTCCAGATGCCATCTTGGGACCTCAAAGACTACTAGACTATCTCCATGGTAGAGAACCATGGGAAGGACTATAAGGTTATGGCCTAAGATAATAATTACTACGAACATATCCCGAAACATATTTGGAAAAAGATCAGCCAACATCTATAAGAATTTTTACCCAGCTGAGTGGTACCCTTTGCATTCTTTGCAGAAGAATAAGACGGATGTTGAATGACTGGTTTTCACCTGTCCCAGGCTGAATCCTCTTCCTGAACCCCAGAAGTTGGAGCCAGGGTTTAAGGCAAGGAAGGGTGTGTGGCTACAGATAAGGCTGGCCAAACTCCATGGAATTAACAGCCACCCCCTCCCTTTTCCCCTCCTCTTAAAAGTAACCAGCAAAACTAAGACACATTACCATCAGGGTAACGGCAATAAGATTAATGATTTTTTATCAGAGATAACGGAAGCAGAATACAATAAAGTGACATCTTTAAAGTGCTAAACAATAAAAGAAGAAAATCAACCAACCTAGAGTTCTAGAGGAGAAAATATACTCCAAATGAATATGAAGTATTAATTTCAGATGAATAAAAGCTGAGAGAACTCATTACAAGTGAAGGGAATTCATCAAGCTAAATGAAAATGACCCCAAATGGAAACTCAGAACTACAGGAATTAATAGAAAGAACAGAAAGGTAAATATGTAGATAAATATAAATTAATACTGATATCTAAAATAACAGTTAACAATGACTTGTATGGTTCAAACATGTACAGAAACACAAAATATATGACGAGACTAACACAAAAGAAAGCAAGATAAATAAAGTTAAATTGTTCTAAGTTTCTTGCATTCTTCAGCAAATGTTAAATTTGACCACTTCTACCACCATAACTCCCTTGCTACCATCCTGATACAAGCCACCATCATGTTTCTCATGTTGATTACTACAACAGCCTCACAACTGGATTGTCTGCTTCAATTCACGCTCTTCTGAAGTAAATCTTCCACATAGTAATCAGAACAATCTTGTTAAAATATATCAATTCACCTTTCTACTCAAAATCCTCCAAACACTTCCAATTTCAAAGTAAAAGCCATCATTACAATAGCCTACCTTATTCTGTTCCAGCCCCAAAAACCTTCATGTACGTCAGGACTATTTAGCTGCTTATTTCCTCTATCTCAAAAGTCTTTAATCAAATATCACTTGCTCAATGAAATCTGCCCTGACCACTCTATTTTTTGTTACAAATTCCATCTCCTGCCTCTATCATTCCCAATACCCCTTTCCTACTCTGTTTTCTTTCCTTTTCCATAGCTCTTATCTTCCAGCAAGCTATATGATTTAATTATTTATTATGCCTGCCTTGTTGCTAGAATATAAAACCCAAGAGAGCAGGAATATTTGTCCGTTTTGTTCACTGATGTTTCAAAAAGTACCTAACCTTACCCCTACCAGGGTTGTCTGGAAAAAGTACCTAACTTGCCTGTCACATAGTATTGAATTAACTTTCAAATTTAAGTGACTGTAAAACTAAAAATAATTTTGACAATAAAATTATCTTCAATGTTTCTTGAAGATAAAAAAAATCACGACAACATATAATTTTAGCTTAATAATTCTTCACTGTATAACTCTCATTGGTATAGCTGTCATTAATATAATTCCCCACAAGGAGGCATTAAAATAACACATAGAAATAGGAGATTTAAAAATAAATTATTATTCAAAATAGATGAAATATATATATAATACTACCAAAAGATGATAAAGAGATAACCTCTATACACATAATGGAAAGACCCTTGAGCAGCTCCAAAAGCACCATCACTATCATATTTTCCTTACTTCCTAGTCCTAAATCAGTCTCCAAAAATAATTTCTATACATTAACTTTAACAGTTTAGGAAGATCTTGATTCCTCACTCATCCCCAGAAGAAATTGCAGGAAAGCCCTGAATGTACACAGGCTTTCACTTTACCAACTGATTTTCTTAATTTAATAATCTCATCAATTATCGTCTTTTTGTCCCACTCCCAAAAAGATAGCTAATACAAAATTCAGTCCTACTGTAAAAGCTGACAAGATGAATTTTCATAATTAGTATTTCCCACTTACTTCCATAGCATGATTCTCCAAATTTCCTGAAGGATTAGGCCCCAGAATGATTCACCTACTAACAATGCTCTCCCCAGTTTTAGTAAACAGTTCCCCATTAAATTCAATCTTTCTTTTAAGAAACAGCAAACACTCCCACAGTAACAAATCCAACATATGTCAGTTCTGGAAAACTAAGTCTACCTGACTCTGATGATGTAAATCACCAGTCATTCCATATCCATACTAACAAAAAGGTATATACCTTCTTCCCAGACCAAAGAAAATTCTCTGAAAAATACACACACAATGAATCCACTGCTGAAACATGGGGAGACAGGACTCTAAGCCTTTCTTAAAGTTGTAGCAATACCATCCATTAAAACACAGGAAGCTATTTTGGTTTAATCTTAAGTCTATTTTTTTGTATTGTATTATTTTCACATTTGTATCATTCTCGCTAAATTACAAAAATAATGTGTAATCACTACAAAAACAGAAACAATGCAAATGGTAATTTGCTAAAAATGCTTCATATGCATTCTGCCAGAAACTTTTTAAACATTCATACACGCACACACACACACACACACATACACAGTGTGTGTGTACAAATATAGTTTTTAAAAATAGTCACACTAATATGTGATAGATTTTATTCTACTGTAGGCATTATTCTTTATAATTCAACCTCATTCAAAAGTGTAGAATTCAACTGCATAAACTCAATAGTGTTCCTAGTCTGTTTTTTTTCTAATATAAATGATGCTTAAATTAACAGCCTTGCACAAATACTTCTCTGTACCTATTCTGTGCAAATAAGAGTGAACTGCTTCATTTCTAACATTTATGTTCTTTTCCTCTTAGCTACACCACAAAAAAATTCTGTTCCTTGCAGAGGGATGAGCTAGATACATTATTTTCAATTAAGGAAAAAGGCACAATCTTTAGATTCCCTAGTACATTTGCAAGACACTTTCACTAATTTAATACAGTTCTGCAAAAAATTTCACATACTCACATGTATATGGAAGGTGCCAAAAATATGTATACACATTTCAAGAAAGGAAAAAAATATTAAAATTATAATACCCAATACACACCAGTAACAAAAGATACAAGTCACATTTGACTTCTGCAATTACAAGTGCTCAAAGTGGTTACCATCATTGCCCAGACACTTTTGATTATGGCAAACTACTGCTTGAGCAACATCGACCAAAATGTCCACTTGTGTCACTGTGCGTGCCATTTCAATTCCTTCCTTAAGTATTGCCAGTGTAGCTAGTTTTCTAGGGTACATCACATCCTTTACGGTCCCTCATAGGTAAAAGTCAAGGGGTGTTAAGTCAGGAGAACCTGGGGGAAACTCAAACAACATTCTCGAATTTCAAATACCACTCCAAAATGGTTTTGCACTCCTCCAACAACTGTGCTTCTGTCATTTTCTTTGTCTGTCCTCCCTGTCCCACGGTGAGGCTAGCGTTCATTTGATTAATGCCATTTTTTTGGTGAATGTATTACTATACATTGCTACTAGTAATTGAATTCAACTTTGAAAAGTAATACATAGATAACATTGCTTAAAATGTGTATACCTTTTTTTGGCACCCCTAGTATACATAAATGTATACACATGCAGTAACATTTATATTCCTCACATAAGATGTAGGCAATATCTAGACTCAATTAGATATTTTGAATTTTACATATACTGTCCAGCAAATAGTTAACATAATTTTTCCCTAGTATTCTGAAAAGATGGGCAACAATACTGGCAAAAGGCTACCTTTAATATATTAATCCAAAAAAAATGTGCCCCTAACATCAATTCTATACAAAATACAGGGTTATCTCCTTTGTGAAACTTTCCTTAACATTCAATTTGCAGAACTAAACACATCTACCATGTTTCAAATGCAGTAACCATATTTTTCCACATATAAGATGACACTTTCGCCTGAAACTGTTAGAATAAATATAACTGGCTGAGCAGGTTTCTTAATGTTGGGTTTGAAAAGTAGGGGTCGTCTTATACTTGGGGGAATCTTATACATGGAAAAAAACATACATATGAGATCATACAATTAAGTTCATGAACTCATCCTAGAAAAAGTGTTACATACCTCATTGCTGAATATCACTACAGTCAGTTTTAAAGTACTCCCCTTGGAAAGCTATGTACCCATGCCAGCACCTAGTCCACCCTTCAGAGTAGTTTTGGAACTCTTTTTCTGGATTGGCCATCAGAGCTGTCGTCATAGCCAAAATCTGACAATTAACTTTGCCAAGGTTATGACCACTTACTGAGTTGTTTGTACAGTGCTGCCAACGTAAGCGCATAGTAGCAAGTTCGCAAACTTGTCAGATTTTGGGTCTGACGACAGCTCTGATGACCATTCCAGAAAGAGTTCCAAAATTGCTTTGAAGGGTGGACTAGGCACTGATGTGGGTGCATAGCTTCAGAAGGGGAATTCTTCGAAGGTGATCATAATGATATTCAGCAATAAGGTATGTAGCACTTTTTCTAGGATGAGTTCACAAAATTAAATATCCGACCTCATACAGTATGTCTAAAATAGCTTGAATTACACTTGCCTTTAATTTCAGTCATAGAACTTACGTGCATATTAAAGGTTTTATTACATTTTAAAGAATCAAATCAATACCTTTACTATTTCCTCCTTTTCCTCAACAAAGCCACCCCTACCTCAAGCTCAGATAACTGATTTATACCAAATTTATATTAGACAAAAAAAAGGAAACAATAACTAATATTAGGCTAAAACTTGGAAATGGAATTTCTTCAAAGTTCAATATATTTGAGAAGGAAAGAATTGCATACATATAATATAGTTTTATTTTCTACTAGTAAAATTGTTCCTAGTTTTTATGATAAAAATAATTGTCAATAGTTGATATTTCCAAAAGTAAATACCAACTCCAAAAACAATTATTCAAACGATGGCTCCAAGGTTTACCAAGGAAAACAAGACCATACATGTGTGTGTGTACACATACATACACTATACACACACAAACAATTTAATATATACATATACACTAACAAGCAAAGAGTAGTGTATATTTTGAATTACGTCAGCTTTTTATAAATACTCAGTCTTTCCATGCCATGTTAGCTGTCAGGTAACATGCTTGTATGTATACCTGCCTATAGAACAGACTCTTCTCCCATTTCTGATATGCTGCTTCCCAGCTATGGGCTTAGCATTAAAGAAACAAACTTGTGTAAGAATAACTAAGTTTCTGTTATGAAATTAAATAGGCATCCCTCATTTTATTTCATTTCAATTTGACTTCTCAGATATTGCATGTTTTATAAGATTCTCCACCAAGAATACTGTGACTTCCTCAGATGATAGTCAGTATTCTTTCACAATAAAGCATTTTTTAATTAAGATATATATGTACATTATTTTTTAGACATAAAGCTATTGTACGCTTAAACTACATGCAGCAGTTCTCAACCTGTGGCTCGCAACCCCTTTGGGGGTCAAACAACCCTTTCACAGGGGTCGCCTGAGACCACTGGAAAATACATAATGTACTTATGCGGACAGTCACCCATGTGTAGAGAGCAGCTACCAATAATTTTATGGTTGGGGGTCACCACAACATGAGGAACTGTATTAAATGGTCACGGCATTTGGAAGGTTGAGAACCACTGAACTACAGTATAGTGTAAATGTAACTTGTATATACACTGGGAAACCAAAATATTTGTGTGACTTGCTTTATTGTGGTATTTGCTTGATTGCAATATTCTCTTTATTGTGGTGGTCTGCAATCAAATCTACATTGTCTCTGAGGTATGCCTGTAATTCTCTTGTAGTAAGATTAGAATATACAGGGCCCAAAGTAAAATGTTTTATGTTAATGCACTGGCTTTATAAGTTATTTTTCTCTTTACACTAGATCTTTTTCCATTTATTCCTGGATTTTGAATTTCTGACTTTCTTTCAAATAGAAGAAGCTTGCTAGCTCTAGCCTAGTTTCAGATACATGAAATATTACCATAAATACATAATTCTTATTTTGGAGTGACATGAAAAAAACTGAAGTTTGAACCTACATATAATTATGAGCACATTTCCAATTCACATGATCAGGTAAATAAAGTAAATTAGTAAAAAATTTAGTAAAATCAAACAGTTCTCCAAGGTCCAAATTTCTCCACCTATAGTCAGTAATTAACTAGTATAGTCTCCCTTTTGTCAGACTGGTTCTACTTATTATGTCTTCTGTTATTCTAGCTTACTCAAATTCCCCTCACTTCCTATTTTACCTCCAATCCAATTGTTTTCCTTCGGTTTGATTTTCTCCCCCTTTCTAACCCTCTTTCATTCCTCCTACTATGAGGATATATTTATTTCTATTCTTTCTAAATTTCCTCCTCCTTTGTTAATTTAGCATCCCAAGCAACTTCACTTTCAAAATATCTGTTTCTATAAATGAAAACTTAACCATGTATTTTTAAACTTTGACCAATATTAAGAGGCAAATATTTTATTTCAAAATATACAAATGTCAGTATTTATATCCATTAGTAAAATGTGATATAAAATGGTGACTCAATAGTAAATGAGTGAAATAATGGTAGATTTGCAATGAAATGTGTCTCTTTCCTTTGAGATGGTCAGTAACCAGGTGATGGTAAAATAATATAACACTTTTCTTGAACATAAATGGTAATAATTTTTACTGTCCTATTTGATCTATAGGGAAAAATGTAAATTCTACAATAAATATGCAAAAAATTCAGTAAGAGTTTATAACTTAATAGGTAAGAATTAAACAGTACATTCTGAGTTAGAGATTTTGCTTGCTATAAGAATGAATTTTTATGGTAAGATCAATTTTACCACATTGGCATCTTAAGAATTACTACCTTCCTGAGAAATGGTAAGGAAATGAGTAAATCTCAGGATACATGATATAACCAAGCATTTGGGGTTTTTTTTTATAAAAGCTAAAGAGAATATGGAACATATCGGAGAAGCTATAATGTTTATAAGTCTTTAAGATATTTCCACATTTTATGAAGACACATTTCAAATCAAGACAAACTAACAAAATCCAGTTTGCACAATATCGTAAATTAGAGAATCTCAACTGGTTGGGTAAAAAGGATGTGGAAGGGATCAAAATCACCTGAGTACTCGCTGCAAACTATACCCCTTCACAACTACACAAAAAAGATTCTGGTAAGACTCCCTAGAGGGAAATATCCCCCTCTCTACCTGTAATGCTCTGACTTGAGAATCCCTGTCATAATTTATTATTACTGATGAGAACATACTGAGAATGTATCATATCTTACAGATGTGCTAGAATAGGAAAAAAGGTTAAGAATCACTGAGTTACAGGTCACCATGTAACTCATTCTTAACTTGCCACTTAAACCTACAGTTTAGTTCCCAAACTATAAGCAGACCACTCATTAAACTTTTTTATTTAACTTAACACATAGGTACAGGAATAATGCTGAACAGATAAAAACAAAAATGATAAGGCATTCATTTCCGTAACAATGCAATAGAACAATCAAGACACCGGAGCTTGCAAATTTTAGATCCAAGTTTTGTGAAGACGAGCCAAGTCCTACCTTGATACATAAACTTAAGAGCAAATGAGTCAAGTATTTGACTCATTCTATCCCAGTAGCATAATGCACAAACTGCTTCTAGTAAGGCCTAGATTCAAATCCCCTGCTACCACTTAAGTGATTACAATCACCTAGGCACATTAAATAACTTGAGACTCAGTTTCCTCAGCCACAGAATGGGACTAATAACCTAAAGGATCCTGAAGATGAAATAGTTTTGAAAGGACCCAATGCATAGTAGTCATTATGTTTGTTCTCTTGCCAAAATGTCTTATTTGAGAAACCTTACCAGTAATCAATATTATATACATAGCAAAACAGAAATGAATTATAACATTTAAAAGCATCTCCTAGAATAATGCAAACCAGGAAATTCAAACTACTCTCTAAGAACAACAAAATTATTTTTTAAATATGTTTAAAAAGCAAAGCAGTTAATGATCAGGCAAGATCCAGGAGAAGAAAAATATCCAGAGACAGGCCCAAACTTGGGGGGACCTCTTCTGCGGGCATGTTAACCAATCTAGAAAGCCAGTTGAAAATTTCCCAAAATTGATGGCAAGACATCAATCCACAAATTTCAAAAATCTCAAGAAACACCAACCAGGATAAGTAAAAAGAAATCCAAACCTACAGATATCATAATAAAACTGCAGAAACCTCTACAAAGCAAAAATCTTCATCACAAAGAAAATAGATTATGTTCAAAATACTTCAGTAACATTTACACTGACAACTAAATTTTACATAAATCAATACCAGAAAATGATAGAAAAATGGATTTAATGTGCTGACATGCCAACCTAGAATCTCTCCCTGGCCAAAACACCCTTTAAAAATGAGGATGAAATAAAAGCATTTTCAAATAAAGAAAGAAAGGAAAGAAGGGATGGAAGGAGGGAGAGAAGAAAGGAAATAACAATAAACAAATGTGAAGATATTTGTCACTGGCAAACTATTGCTAAAAGGAAATTCTAAAATATTTCTTCACAGAAGGAAAAATAATGATTTAATAGGAAAGGTTATAAATAGAGGAATGGAAAGTATCAGAAATAATAACAATGATGATAACTCTAATGAATACTAACTTTTTAAAAAGGCAGCAATAAAAATCACTGGTGAGTAAACATTTAGAGATTTAAAATATGTGACAACAGTAGATCTGTCACTGTGGGAATGAATAAAAACAGAGTATCTGAAAGTCCTTGAATTGTCTGGAGATGCATTTTACAAATTATATAGTAACCACTAAAAGAATGGTAAGTATATAATTATAGGTATATAATCTCTAAACTAACACAGAAAAAAGGAAACAATAAAAAAAATTGCAAAGAAGAAAAAGAACAGAAAAAGGAATATATAACAGATGCGACCATCAGAAAGTACATTGTATGACAGTAGGTTTAAATTCAGATATATGAGTGATTCGCTATAAATCGATTTAATGCTCCAATTAAAAGACCAAGTTTGCTTGACTGGATTTCTTTTTTAATCTACATGCTTTTTAAGACACATATCTATCTCTAACACATGGAAATAAAAAGATACATAGATATGCCATGCAAACATTAAAGAAAGCTGACTGAGCTACACAACTATCAAGTAAGTAGACAGAGGGACAAAAAGCACTATTAAAGATAAAAAGAGATACCTCATGACAAATGTTACAAAGAAGCAGAAAGCCGTTACATTTCTAAGTATATATGCACCTACTAATTTGCCTCAAAATGCATTAACCAAAAACTTTTGAGCTGCAATTATACCTACACATTTTAAACACACATCTCTCAGTAACTTATAGAACAAAACATCAGAAAGGTTAAAAAAAATCAGATTACCACACTTGACCTAATAAACATATAACAGTCTGTACTCAGATGCTAATGAATACACATTCTTTTTAAGTACACATGGGAACATTTGTAAACAATGACCATATGCTGCACCATAAAAAAAAATCTCAAAAAATTCCAAAGAACTGAAATCATACTAAACGTTATCTCACCACAATGCAATGAAACCAGAAATCATTAAGAAAAAAGAAATGATACACAGTTCATGTTTAGGAACAAAGAAATATATCTGCCAACCCATGCATAAATAATGGAAATTAGAAACTATTTGAAACTGAATACATATAATTATACTACATATTAAAACTGATTAGAGGAAAACTTCTGCCCTTAAATGCATGTATCACTATGGAAAAATGAAAATTGATGATTTCCTTTCATCCTAAAACTCAGAAAAAGAACAGCAAAATACACTAAAAGGAAATAACAATAAGATCAGAAATTAATCATAACCAAAAATATACAAAAGAGCAGTGGTTTACCAAGTGTGGTTCTCAAGATTCTTTCAGGGGACATTAACGGTCAAAACTATTTCCATAATAAGACTAAGATGATGTTTGCCTTTTATGATATATTGACATTTACAATGATGGTGCAAAAGCAAAAACATGAATAAAACTGCTGGAGCCTTAGCACGCATGAGTCAATGCACCAAACTCTACTGTAAATCACTGTATTATTGACTATGACAGACTAGCAATTATAAAAAAAATAAAAAAAGTCATTTTCACTCAAGAACGTCCTTGATGAAGCAGTACAAATTACTCATTTATTTAGTGTTCTATGTCAGTTAGATATTGTGTGACAAGATGAGAAAATAATAAACATATGTTGCAAATCAAAGTAAGATAAAAGCACATTATAATTGAGTTGAAGCTGATCTAGGCACATTTCACGGAACATTTTTACTTGAAAGAACAATTATTAGATCAACTATATTTATCCAAGCTTGGGTATATGGCAGACATTTTCTCAAAAAAGAACAACATTTTGCCAGGAAAACAACTGACAGCATTTGTTACCAATGATCAAGTTCAAGTTTTTAAGCAAGAATTGGGAATTTGGCCAACTTTTATCTACTGCCTCGAGTCTGACAGCATCTCAGTACTTAAAGACTTTTCTAATGAGACTGACTGGTGATTTCAACAAATGTGTAATGAGATATGTCAATATTTAAAAGATGTGTGTAACTCAGTGAACTTCCATTTTCCAAATGACCAAAGCATGATGTTACAAAAGTATGCATGAGTAAAAGACAGACCTTGAATGTACAAGAGTGAGAAAACTATATTAATACGGTTTCAGATTTCATACTGCAACTACCTACCCTTTAAATAAAATACTGCTGAGATCTGCTAAACTATCAATGATTATCCACAACAATTTTAAAAGGCTATTAAAATATTCTTCCCTGTTTTCAACACTGTTATCTGTGAAACTGGATTTCACTCTACTTCAACCAAAACATTATGAGATAGATATGAGAATACACTTGTTTTATATTTAATCAGAAATTTAAAGGAAATTTAGGAAGTTATTAAACGATGTCATTCACATCTCACTAAATTTGTTCAGAAAGATACAGTTGTTTTTCCTTCAAAGACTGTTATTTATATTAACATGAAATGGGGGTATTTTTCATTTTAAATGAGTAAATACTTGTAAATTTGGGGGGATTTTTGGTTTAAATTTAATAACTGAGAAAAATTTGCAAATATATCAATTTACAAGGTCTGACACTGAATTTTGCAATCTCACCCTAAAAAAAAATTGTTACATACCCCATTGCTGAATATCACTATGGTCACCTCTGAAGTACTACCTTTGGGAAGCTATACACTGACACTGACACCTAGTCTATCCTTCAAAGCAGTTTTGGAACTCTTTTTTCTGGAATGGCCATCAGGGCTGTCATCATACCCAAAATCTGACCATTAAGTTTGTGAACTTGCCACCATGCACTTACGCTTGGCGGCACTGTACAAACCACTCAGTAAGGTGTCATGACCTTGGCAAGGTTAATTGTCAGATTTTGGGTACAACAGCTCTGATGGCCATTCCAGAAAAAGAGTTCCACAATTGCTTTGAAAGGTGGACTAGGCACTGGCATCAGTGCATAGCTTTACAAGGGGAGTACTTCGAAGGTGACCATAGTGATATTCAGCAATGAGGTATGTAGCACTTTTTCTAAGATGAGTTTACGAAATTAATTATCTGACCTTGGGTATACAGCACAATAAAGTTCTTCAGAGTTCTCAGTAATTTTTAAGTGTAATGGGGTTCTGAGAACAAAAAGTCTGAGGAATGCTGCAACAGAGAAAAATAAAAACCAAATGCTTGTACTTTGAAGACTTTTTAAAAAATGACAGACACCTGGCAAGAGTGACCAAAAATATAAGAAAAGACACAAAAAAACAATGTTAAAAAGAAAAAAAGAAAATATCACTACATATCCTGAGGACATTAGAAAAATAAGATTATTTCATGAACTTTATTCCAATAAATTTGAAAATTTAGATAAAACGCTAAAAAGCATAATTTACCCGAAGAGACAACTCATAAAACAGAAATACATAAACTGTCCTATAACCTTTAAAAATATTATAGTAAGTAAAAGCCTTCTCACAAAGAAAACTCCAGATCCAGAGAGCTTTTCTAAAGAATTATACTAATCATTTAAGAAATATCAGCTCTATTATGCAAATTCTGCCAGGTAAGGAAAAATATTATCCAGCCCATTTTATGAAGCTAACATAACCTCTAAATAAAAACCAAAAGTATTATAAGAAAGTTAAAGGATACTTATACTCATGAACAAAGAAAAACCTTGATTAAAATTTTTACAAATTGAATACACCTATTTTTTTAAAAACACCATGACTAAATAAAAAAGAAATAGTTCATGACAAAGTGGGTCATGAAAAGTACAATTACAAGAATGCAAGATTCACTGAACATTCAAAAGTAAATTAATGTAATTCACATTAATAGATTAAAGAAGAAAGTTATCTTGTTAGATGCAATAAAAGTGTTTAATAATATTTAACATCCATTTAAGATATAAACTCTTACTTAACACAACAGAAACTGAAACTGCCTTAATCTAGTAAAAGGTATCTACAAAAAACACTACAGCAAGCATCATACTTAATGGTCAAACAGTGAAAGCTTTCCCTTTGTGATCAGGAGCAAGATAAGGTGTCCTCTATCACCACTTCTATTCAGGAATGTACTGGAGGTCCTAGCCAGAGAAGTAAGGCAAGAAAAAGAAATAAAAGGTGTAAGGTTTGGCAAGAAAGAGAGAAACCAATCATTCACAAATGGTATGTTTGTGAATATAGAAAACTGAAAAGTATCTATAGAAAAATTTGTCAGAAATAAGAGTTGACCAAGACTAAAATTCAAAATCAATTGCATTTCCATGAAAACAACAATCACAGTTAGAAAATAAAACTTAAAAAAAAACTCCTTTAAAATTGCCTCAAAAAATATGAAGTATCTAACAGTAAGTCCAATGACAGATATGCAAATCCTCTGCAGGGAAAAACTTCATTGAAGATATTAAAAGACTAAATAATTTAAAATGTAGTTAATAATCATGACTCGATATTATAAAACTATCAATTCTCCCCAAATTGATTTAGAGTCAAGGTAATCTCTATGAAAAATCACAAGATTATGTTGGACATGCTGAAATTTAAGTGTACATAGAAATGCAAAGCACCAATAGCCAAGATACTCTTTAACAAAACAAGGAATAAGTAAAGAATTTCTCTAATATACATCAAGATTTATCAGACTATGACAAGTGTGATAAGATAGTGGAATTTATAAAAACAGATCAATGTAACAGAATAGAGAGATCAGACATAAACTCACACATGTGCATCTATGGAAACCTGATATATAATATGTAATCATATAGTCACATGATAAAATAAAGATACTTTTGTTTTTCCAATAGACAAAGCTGGGACAGAAAACTATCCATTTGGAAACAAATAAAATTGAATGTATTCTTCACACACTATTCGCAAAAATAATTTTTACCTAGACGGTAACCAAGTTCATGTCATCCACATAAAAAACTCAAATTCAAAACAGGATTTATTGATTATGTATCCATAGTTGGGTAGATCTTGAGGACAAGTTATTACCTTTTACTACCTTATTAGTAGTAAAACTGATACTGTTATATTGAATTTTTTTTTATACAGTAGCATATACCAAAAAAGCAACTATAATAATGTCATTAAGGTACCAAGTTTTTTAGCACAGGACAGAAGAGATACTAATGTGTAAAATCATGCTAAGTAAAAAACCTTTCCTGAAGGGGAACTATCATTAATTAAATATTTTATTGCTTTTTCTAAAAAATGTGTTTACTAGTTCTGTCCAATGAAAATAACTAACAATGAACACCAGTAATAATGAATAAACCAAATATCCAAATATGGTCTCTAAATATCAATTCTCACTTAAAAAGGACTACTTGGAAAAACAACAGGTCAGGTAGATATTTCTGGGACACAAAATATAATTATCTGATCACTCTAAATTCTGAAAGAAAATAAGCTACACAAGAATACTAGAATCCTATCAGAAGGACACAGCAGGCAAATGATGAGGCTTCCACTGACCAAAGAGATTAATTTGCGTATCAGAGAATGACAATGGATTCCAACACAGCAAAAATATAAAAATCTGTTTAGATTTTTCATGACTACATAGAACACCCAAATGTGTTCCTCCTGATGTAATACAATAGAAATACACAGCACAACCAATGAAATACTCAACATAAAACTAAACCTAACTCTAATCAAGCCTTCCTATCTAATTATTAGATTAGAGGAAATAAAAGGTGAGATAGAGGAACATGTTAATGGATCATGAGGATACAATCAGCCAAAACCAGAATGTGAGAAATTCTAGAAAATATATGACCCAGTTTTTTCAACAAATAAATGGAGAACAGAATAGATAAACTGAATCAGATTAAGACGCTTATCAGTCAATGGAACATGTGGATCTTATTTGGATTCTATGGCAACGAATCATTAAAAATTTGGGTTTTGTTTTAAACAGTTGAAAATTGAAAACAGCCTCGGTATTATAAGACATTAAGAAATCTTGGTTAATTGTGTTGAGTGGGATAATGGTCCTTTATCAGATAAAGATGTATAATGAACTATTCAGCAGTAAATTTATAAAATGTCTGTGATTGCTTTGAAGTACTATAGATGTATTCATAAATTATTTGTGCAATTACAAATTAAAATAAATTATTAAATAGGTAGGTAGGTGTATGGGTGTGTAGATGAAGTGATAGACAAATATAACTTCCTCAAGAAGAGAATCGATTCTAGGTGAATTAATTCAAATTAATTATGAAGGCAAAACATTAAAGCTTTTAGATTATAGAGGTAATACCTTCGTGTTCTCAGAATAAGGCAGGACTTATCAAACAGATCTCAAAAATCACTAAACAAAATGTGCTATACCATACATAACTCAAGATTGCCTACTTCACATTATTTTAAAGGTACTTACTGCTGGTAAAAGAGACTGCATATTTTGATTAGAATCTGCTATGGTAGCAAGGTAGACCAAGTTTGTGTGCAACATCTGCTGATACCTATTAAAACAAAACAAATATCAGTATCAAAAAATAAACTTCTTCCTATCTGCTTAAAATATAAACAGCATTCTAATCATTTCTCAAGTTTAATAAAAGATTTGTTACTTAAACATCATTTTTTCTTAGTTCCTCTGCAGAGTAATACCAAATAATAAACATTCAAAGATAATAAACTCAAAAGTTATCATGTGCTAGACATTGTTATAGTTAGTTTTATATACTTATGTATCTCATTTAACCCTCAAACCAACACTCTAAGGTAGAGGTTCTTATTTTCTCCATTTTACAGATTGGGAAACAGATTTAGGAAGGTAAGTAAATTGTACAAGATTGCATAGCTTAGTAAATGGAGTAAATGAGAAATGTACTGGCTCCATACACAGTATGCTTTTTTTAAAGAGGTAGAATAAAGGAATTCAATGAAACCAATATGCTTATTCCCTTCCCTCTGCCATTTTCATGTTGCCAAAAACCTCAAACCCACGAACAGTCAACATGCTCTGCTAAAATGTCAGAAAGGAGGTGGGAACCACCCATTTTTTTCATTCTCACTCTTGCAGCAGTGACCAACAATTTATGCCTGCTGTGATTATACTGCCCACATATTAGAACTCAGCATATAGAGAAGACAATGAATAGGCATCTCCAATTACTTATATACAAGGAGGACCAAAATAATAACAAAATTTATTTATTAAAAATTGTGTATTTACTCCTGTATGTTTAAACTTCAGTCCCCTTCAAAGTACTCACTGATTGATGCAATAATCCTATCAGACACTTTTTCCACTGCTCTAAACAGTTTTTGAATTCCTCGATTTTTGAAGCCTTTCAGTGCTTTTGCAATTTTATGTTTTATCTCTTTCACATTAGCAAAACATTTACCTTTGAGGACTTCTTTCATCCAGGGAAAGAAAAAGAAGTTGCTGGAAGCAAGATCAGGTGAATAGAGAGGGTGGGGCACAGGGGTCTTTCTGTTTTTGGTCAAAACCTGCTGAACATTCAGCTTGGTTTGGGCAGGTGCACTGTCATGTTCCCCATTGTTTGTGTAAACCACTCATCATGAAATGGGTAAATGCACTGAATCTCCAAAAAAATTCACTGAATTCAAACACTGCCCTTCATAACAAGGCCAGCTGGTACACTGATGCAAATGGGTTCCTGGAATACTCACCTAGTGGGGGAACCCCAAACTACAAGGGGCCCACTCCTAGAAAATAATTCCAAGTTTATGGAGTCTCCTTTATGTATTTATATATGATAAAGCACAGAGATGAAGGAAATAATAGGACATGAACACCATTAAAGATTAACTTTAAAAAATAAAGCAGATTCATTATTGGAATGAAGTGATCTTGCTTATGAATTAGTTTTGCTAAACCTCTCTTCATAATTTTAAAAATTAATTAAAACAATACCAGATTAAAATTAGTAGTGGTCCAATTACTAGTGTTTGCAATCCCTCAAAATGTAAACTTAAATGCTGCATCAAGTTGTTATAAAAGATGTGCTTTAGAATTTCATTTACTAAGAAATAATAAATACAAAATTAAAATAATGAAAATAAGTAAAAAAAACTTTATTTAGCTAAATCTTCTCATATAGATCCCAGATGAAGTAATTTTCTAAAACAGATGCCATAAAGAAATCCTAGTAAATTGGCCTGTGTTTTTTTTCATTTAAAACAATTAGTTTCACTACCTTAATTATTTGGAAAAAAAAAAAAATTTGTATCTCACTGATCTTAAAGTTTCCTCACTAATAAGTATATACTCTTTTTTGTTTATTTTCCCCAGATTTTTTCAAGTATGACTGATACTTGAATATTGTACTGAACTACTATTCAGAATGGTTAATTATGTTAAAATTCTTCAAATGGCACTAACAGACACCACTAGCTAGAACTATTTTATTATTCTATAGACACTGTCAATAGAACCTAAGATACAAGATTCCACTATCTTGCTAGTTTTTTTAAAAACCAGCCATTTTTAATAAGAACATATATATAACCCATTTGAAAGTCTACTCCTTCAAGTTCTTCTTTCCTTCTCTGAGTATTAGCATGGCTGTATTAATTATACTCAGATAAGAGATTTGCTGATCACCCTATCAAAAATAAAAATATCAAACCTAACTAAAGGACTATGGTTTACTCATGACCCTTTAAGAAAAACTTTTAGTCATGCTGATTAATACTTAATAAACCAGTGTTAAAATACTGTTAAATCTAATCTGCCACACTCTTAAGGCCTCATTTGCTAAATAATGGGAGTCAGAGTACATCTCAAAGACCCTTGTAGTTCTAAACATCTACAAATACAGCATTTTTTTTTTTTTTGGCTTTTTGGTATGTGGGTAGCTCCCTGGCTAAAATACAGCATTTTTAAAGTACTTTAATTTTAAGCCATTTTCCCCAACCATCTTTTTAACTTTGAACTTTGAAATAATTTCAAATTTACAGTTTCAAAAATATAAAGAAGTCCCAAATTTCTCCCATACTTCACAATCATGAGCATTTTACTACTGTCTTATTCCATCCTAAATACATGTATCAACATACACACTCATGCAAACATACATGCTTTTCTTTTCCAAAACAATGTGAGTCAGATACAGACATAATACCCCATTACTACCACTACTTCAGTGTCAATTTCCCTAAAACAAGGACATTCCCCTATATACCCACTGTATAACCATTATAATGAGGAAATTAATATTGATACATTACCATCTAATCCATAAAAACCATTCAAATATTCCAAACGTCCCAACAGCCTCAAATCTTTTTACCTAATGTAAGGGAGTAGGTAAAAATGATCATTTTTAACTGGCCTTTTCTAACTTCAGTGGGTTTTATTTTGTGCAAAACTGTATTATTTTTACAGCATTCAAATAAGCTTATTCAAGGTGCAAAGATGAACATCAATGAAAATACTATATACTCATCTTCTTTTGTGTATCCTAAAAAAAACTAAGCAAATATTCTAGAAAAATCTAGCTTCAGATGAGACTACTGAAAAGTAGATTCTTCTAGAAATAGTAAAAGGAATGTTTTCCTGAGAAACTTTTATTTTATAAATAGTATTACATTTGTCACTGAAACCCTATACTTTTTAAATGTATTATGACTTCTAAAAAAGTCTACAATAAAATAAATCAAGTGTATAAGCTAAGAGCAGATACAAAACATTCAATATTTTATGTTTGATGATTCCAAAACACCCATCATTAACCTATTAAATGAGAGGCAGTTCACTTCCCACAGATTCCACCAAGAGCCACTACTACATCAATAATCGCCTTGAATAAGGCAAAATCACCATTATTAAATTTATTTATATAATTAAAAATAAATCCAAAGTCTGATTTTTTTTTTAACATTACCTAAAAGTCATGATGGTTGTGTTTATAAGACAATAGTAATGCAATTTATAGAATCAAAGTTATCTTTCTAACTAGGAATTTAAAACTACATTCCTTTATATTATGATGACTACAAATATTTTGCTTGGGGATTTTTTTTTTTTTTTTTGGCTCCCTGGCTGGGAATCGAACCCAGGCCGCAGCGCTGACAGCGCCAGCGCCGAAGCCTTAAGCCACTGCACCATCAGGGAACTCCTGCTTGGGAATTATTGATAGCATGCTCTGAAATAGTTGCACTCAGACACAAAAAATAAGGATTGAATTAAGCAAATATACAGACTGATTTAGAAACTGTTCAAACCAAACACCACAAAAGAGCAATCATACACTCTCACATATTTTATTAGAATTTAAAGGGAAGATGATCCGGTATATGAGCTTCACAACTGATTCACTGACTTATATGAGTGTAACATATGACTATGTCCATATGCATATGTAGCTAAAAATAGAAAGCAATATATACAAGGATGTTACAAGTGAAAAATTTTTACATTTTCTAATTTTCTACAATACATATACTGCTTTCATTAAATAAACTTATTTTCAATTAAAAAATAACAGTTCAAGCAAAGTTATCACATCTTAAGGAATTAATTAAAACTGAACTATTAATTGAACTTTTACTGATGTTCCTCTTTATTTTCCTTTTACTTCTCCTACTACAAGAAACAATATTTATTAAGGTTGAGAGAAATTTTCTCTTCATTCACAAACCAATCCTGACAACCTGAGACTCACTTAAAGAACTCTTAAGATTGAAGTAAAACCCATTAGAAGGAGAAGTTAAGATTCTACCAAAATCAATTTTAAGCCCCATCGGTACCAAATATGTGAAAAAAAGAGGTCTACTCTAATATGCAGAGAATAGAAGAAATCATATATACAAAAAAATGGCTAAGAATCTAAAGAAGTATAAAACAATGTAAACTTTTGCTGATTGAAGTTCAAAAAGTTGGTTCTAGATCTAAGTATTTCCTATCCATGTTGTATACTACTGGGTTCCTTAGTGAACCAGTGCTAGGCCACAAAACCCTTAACTTTAGCTAGGGTTTTAAAAGTGACAGGTGAAAATAATTCTAATTAGAACTTCTAAACTTTTGCCATCAGATGGATGACCTGAGTTAGTGATCACTTTACCACTGATGATTATCCATAATTATGTTTTCAAATATAAACAGACAAGATTCATCAAAGAAATAACATACATAAATGAAAATGGTCATATAAAATGCTATGTTTAGAAAATAACATATCCTAGCACTCACACATAAGTTTCTAAATATCATTCTCCAAAAAAATGAAGTGAAGAAACAAGTCATCTCAAACTAGAGAAGAAAAAAGTATAAGATAAGCCTAAAAAAATTTGTGGTGCAAGAAAATGAGAAAATTCTCAAAAAAATTATGGAGACACGTGAAAAAGCCGGCTTGAGGGGCTTGCAGTGGCCAACATCAGGGACAATTTGAGAAAGAAAAAAAGAAATAGAATAACAGATTATAATCAAGAAAATATAATATCCTACATTCTCTAAGAATCCCTAAGTCCATTCAGATCGAAATAAATGAATGAATGAATGAATGAATGGGGGCAAGGGATGGAAAATTTCTTCCTTACAGTAAGATTCCAAATAAATGTATAAGGAATGGTGGATTTAGTTACCATTTGGCAACCATCACAGTAATACCTGTTTCCATTAAGAATCATTGGTAGATACTAAAATTAATGTGTAAAAGTATAAGAAAGAGTCTGTGTGTCTCAAGGTATCTCCCCAAGAAGATAAAAAAGAATTATAAAGAAAAAAATACTAACTTTATAGTAGAGAAACTGGCAGGCACCACTTTAAGTAAGTGACCTAAGTTATCAGAAATATTGGGACAAATACTGGGACAGATCACATGGCTACCTGAGGACATGCTGTGAAGGTAACAACCCACATCTGTGATACTCCAGCCAAAAGTACATCATGTGTATCTAACAGAAGGGAAACACCAGTCAAATATAAAATGAGAGGCATTCCACAAAACAACTACTCTGTGCTCCCCAACAATGTAAACAATGTGAAAGATAACAGAAAACCTGAAGATCAGTTCCAGATTAAAGTACACTTAAGACACTTGACAATTAAATGCAGATCAATGAGATCCCTAAGACAGATATGCTGCAAAATGACCATGAGAATAAAATATTTTAGATCCATGTTGTCCAAACTGTAAACACTAGATACTCTGAAATGTGGCTAGTCCAAAATGATGTTATTATTAGAATAAGCTGCACAATGGATTTCAGAAATTTAGTATGGAACAAGAGAATGTAAACTGTCTCATTAATATTTTAAATTGATTACCGTATTTCACCGTGAATAGTGAGCTCCAGTGTATAATGCACACCCACATTTTTGGCCCGACTTTCAGGGGAAAAAAACCTTTCATTTTAATTTTTTTAATGCAAAACTTTATGTTTATATTTAAGTAGTTGTTTTTTGTATTATAAAAAAAAATTTAGCATTTATTTTTTAACGTATTATGGTACAAGAAATTTTATCCATAAAATTCTTTTACATATAAAAAACCCTGATTATCATATTCCAGGGTATTATTTTATATAGATATCATTACTGATTTATAGAGTTACACTTTTAACTCGTAAGCATAAATAAAAGAATTAAAAACATGTATATAGAGTTGGAATTAGTACTACCCTTATTTTTCCCTCACAGATTTGGCCAAAAAAAGTATGCATTATACACAGCAAAATACAGTATAAATTAAAGTGATATTATTTTGAAATAATGAGCTAAATAATTATTAAAATTAATTTTTCCTGTTTCTTTTACTTCTGTAATGTGTCTACTAGCAAATGTAAAACTACACATGTGGCTCCCAATACTGAATGGTGCTATTCCAGAGACTTTTGATAAAATATTCAACTTGTTCCACACCATCAGATTCTATTAAACAGTGGGTGCTTTTTACTTCAGACGTTATCACTTCAAATTAACAGTTTAGTTCTTATCAATGATGACCAATTCTCTATTAGATATGAGCTTTGCTTTGTCAATCATATATGGATAAACTCAAATCTTATATATGTCAATATCTAACGTTTCCACAAATCATACTATATACAAATTTGAAGTCATTCAAATTTGAAGTAGAATGCAGGATAAGTATGAGAAAAAAATTAATACCCACTCCATCCCAGAGAACAAATTTTTCTTTTGAAAAAAATCAAGAAAAGTCACACTCAAAATTGTACACTAATGTCCTTAGTGGCATTATTCATAATAGCCAACAAGTGAAAACAAACCAAATGTCCATCATTGACAGATAAACAAATACAGCATTGCTATGCAATGGAAGATTATTCAGCAATAAAAAGGAAGTATTGATACATGATTTAACATGGATGAATCTTGAAACTATGCTAAATGAAAAAATTCAGTCAAAAAAGACCACATATTGCATGAGTCCATTTCTATGAAATTTCCACAACAGGCAAATCTAAACAGAAAAATTAGTACTTGTCAAGGGGTAAGGAATTAGGTGGTAGGAATAGGGAGTGACTGCTGACGTGTTTACAGTTTCTTTTGGGGATAATAAAAATGTTCTAAAATTGATTGAACTGATGTTAATACAACTCAATGAGTATTCTAAAACACCTGAATTATATATACACTTTAAAATGGGTAAATTGTATGGTATGTGAATTATATCTCAATAAAACTGTTATTTAAAAAAAGTGAAAAGTTAACAGACACAAAGAATAAAAATTTTTAAAAATTTCATAGCAATCTTACTGTGAACACTCTGAGGTCTTTCCTTTATTCTGATAGTCCATTATACACTGAATAAGATGGTTATTTTCATCCAACATCTGAAATGAAATTAGAAAAAGTTAACTATAATGTATTAAGTAAAATTTTAAAAAACTCTCACTTCTAGAAATATTTATCTATACAGACATTGAATCCACGCAAGTCTTTTAAATCTTCTTTTACACCTCTAGAATAATGTCATGTTTAATCAACAATTTTTAATAACTCTTTCCAATTATTCTCACTCTGAGTTATTACCTGCAGCCCAGAAAGAAAAATTTGGAGTTCATTTTGTATTCAAACACGTGATCACCTTTGCTATATGTATCAAAAGCTTTTAGCCTCTTAATACAAAAAACTGAATCCAAGTTGTATCATTCTAACACTTTTTAGTAGTAAAGAAAAATTGTCCTTACCCAGAATTAAGTAAATTATACGAAAACTTCAGTCCAGGAGGCTTGAGGAGCTAGCTGACTAGTTTCCAAGTTTTAGATAGTATAGTTTTGTGATTCTCCAAATATAAAATAATCAAATACAATAACTTCCATGTATAATATTGCAGACTTTACCTTTAATTGTCCCCAAAATTTAAAAACAAAAGCATATTGATTTATCATTCTAACATAACAATTTAAAGTTATATTGGCTTTAAGGGTTTTAAATAATTCATCTAAGCAAAGTAGCATTGAGAAAAGAGTCAGTACTGATGTAGCAATTTTAAAAAGACCAGTTAGCTTTAGTGCCAGCTTTGCTATCCTTTGCAAACCACTTAAGATTTCAAGGACTCAGATTTATCTCTAAGATCAAGTGACAGGAGTAGCTGTTCCTCCAGTACTTGCCCCACCCTTCCAGTATTCAATGAAAGCATGAAGTAGAATACCGTAATTACTCTATCTCAACAATTTAGTTAATAACTCTATTAATTAAAATGAAGATCCACTGAACATTACCTGCGACTTTTTTTCTACATATGAATCATAATCTTCACTCACTGGGAAAAAAAAATACTACCCTATGCTTCCAAAAAGTGCAATTATTTCTTAAACAAAATCACTGAATGCAAAAAGAAAAAAAAAAAAAACTGTCCTTAAAATGCATTAGTCCAACCTAATCATTTCACAAAACAGCTTCTAAGTAAATTCCTTAGACTAACAAACTTCGTTAGACTATGTCTCATATCTAAAATCAATCCCTCATGCTATGAAATGAGACACTAAATTTGGAATCCATTTTCCCTTCTCATCTGAGGATGAAAATTGATCAGCATCTCCTGAATTAACTACCCATAAGAAATGGCTTAAGCTATATGTAAGAAAAACTATAGAAAAAAAGAAAAATTCAGGACTTTCCTACAATCCAAACATAGAAAGTAAACACCCTCCCCACAAAAAACATGTTTTGCATGTATGTACGTGGAGCTGTTTGCCAGGCTGCAGACTATATGAAAACACTGCACCCAGGCACTGCCAAGCCTGTTAGTTCATAAAATAAAGCCACAGTTAGACAAATGTCAAATGCCATGCTACAAAGAACGTGACGGTAAATAGAAGCTGATTAATCTATTGGGCATAGACGGTGCCCTGGGTAGTACTAAAAACTGACTTTTCAATTTTCATCCTTGTTCCGGGGCATTAAACAAAATCCAAATACTTAATGTAAACTGCGAAATTTAGCAAGTAACTTTTCAAAGCCTGGCTGAGTAAAATTCAGAATGCTGACTTGCTCATAAGCAACAAGGGGTAGAAAACAATAAAGAATCTTTGTGTCCCTAACTGGCAGTAACACAGCAACAAGAGACAGCACTACCCTGTAGGAGGGACGCGGCTCCCTGTGTATTTATCACTTTTGTAATTGGTCAGGATTATCAGATTGTCTATACCACTAGACTGTAAACTCCATGAAGGCAGGGACCACGACTCACCACTGCAGCCCCAGAGCCTAGACGTGGTGCTCAATGAATACTGCTGCAGAAGTAAACGGATATGGGGTGAATCCATATTGGAGAAAGGGACTCATAGAGGGTAACCCCGAAGTCCACAAGGCTATTCTTCCCCCGCCCCTCTGATTCTACTAAGGCTCCTGGCAGCGTCCCCCAAGTTCTCATGGGAGTTCCTCAACTCGGCTGGAGTTTGCAGCGCGGAGGAGGGCGGCGACTTCCCCTCGGCCTCCCGCGACCTGAGGTCCGGTCTGCAACAAAACAGCCACGGGGCGCTGGGCGGGGCGACGCCAAAGTAACTCTGGAGCGACTCACGGGGCCGCGGGGGGTGCCGGCTCTGACAAACAGCCCTTACCCGCGCGGCCAGCGCCGCCGGACGCACGCGCCCCGCCGCCCGAGCGCCGCCCCATCCCTAGAGAAATCCGGCAGTGGTTATTTGGGCTCTTGTGCCTATAGGAAAAGAGCCTCAGCGCGCGAAGGACTCGGTGAGAAAAACCTGTTCGCCGTCTTCCACCACCCACTCAGGCACAGCCCGTGGCTAGGGTGCCCACACGGCCGCCTCCCAGCAGGCCTGCCTCCGCCCCCGGCCGGACCGACTCCCGGCCGGGACCCCGGGGTCTCTTCCAAAGGCGGGATGGGCCTGGCATCCACGTCCCCATGAGGTTTCACCTTCTGAATAGCAGCAGGAGTGATCTCCCCCTTGCCTCGCTGCCTCGGGGCTGCGAACGCAACAGACATGTTGCCGCCGTCACCTCTATCGGCAAGTCCCAAGCGCACCGGCTGAACAGCAAACGGGGGGAAAAGACGCCGGCCTCTCGGGCTGAACCACCTCGGGAATGCGGGAGGGGGGATGCTCCAGGCAAACCATCAGGAGGCCGTCCTGGCCTAAAAGAGGAACTCTGGCCCATAGACAGCCTCCCTCTGAATATTATTTAAGAATCTGAACCCCCGTGGAACTTCTCCGTTCTTGGTCCACCTCTCAGTCCTTCAACCTTTCCTTTCCCGCCCTCCCCCCGGCCCTTTGCGCTAATGGTAGGACCGCGCCCCAGCCCTCCATTCGCTTCAGCGATTCAGGAAATGGTCCCGCCGCCGCGGGAGAGTGAGAGGCTGGGGCAACCCCTGTCACAGGAAATACGAGCGACCCAAGCCTGCCCGCCCCTTTCACGCGAGTGCAACTTGCCTCCCTCCACGGTGTGCTAAAGCATACCTCCTACTGCGTTTCTGCTCTTTGCTTGTTTTTTCAACTTTATCATCACCCCTCCTGGGAAGTGGCCGCCCCGAGTTGTCCGGGCACCCTGAAGAGGAGAGGTAGAAGGTCAGGACCCGGGAGTCCGTACAA
This sequence comes from Lyroderma lyra, assembly GCA_004026885.1. Classification (NCBI taxonomy): domain Eukaryota; kingdom Metazoa; phylum Chordata; class Mammalia; order Chiroptera; family Megadermatidae; genus Lyroderma; species Lyroderma lyra. Next base: position 63,845 of record PVJL010000057.1, read on the forward strand.
AACCCTGGAGCATCTGCCGAGATGAGGCAGAGGTGGAAAGAGTAGCTGAACGCGGATTCGCTAGTTTAAACGGCTCGGCTACGCCCCTAATGATCACCTCTGAGTCCACAGTCTCGCAGGCACATAGTCGTCCCTAACAATTGGAAAGTAAGCCTGATACAAAAGCGGACAACAAGGCTGTGCCCAGTACTCAGGGGCAGTGAGCCAACTTGGCTAGAGTGCCGAAGGAGAGAAGTTCGCCTTTTGGGTCAAACTAGAAATGTGGGGTCGATTTCTTTCTGACTTGGATCTTTGGAATTAAGTTTTGAAATAGGGTATCCTCACACTTTTCTTTTCCAATAACATACTTAGTGCCTTGTAAATTACGACCAAACTGCCAGGTTTCAAATCAGTGTGAGAAAAAAACAAAACAAAACAGAGCTCTCAAATTATGGAAGGAACATAGATAAATGTGGGTAATGTGTTGGTACGGGGTTTTTTAAATTATTCTGTAAATTTACATTTCCATTTAACACCAAAAGTTTATATAAAATGTCAGTCAACATTAATGAGGCTCAAAATCAATCCCTCATTTATTTATAAATGGGAAAAATAAAAAAATGAATTTTAAAGTTTTTTGTTTGAAATAAATGCGCTTCACAAAAGTCTAAGTTTCACTCATTCAGCACATTAGGATAAGTTTTATGTTCTAGGCTTTGTGCTTGGCACCTAGGATACTATTGTGAACAAGCTGGACATGGGACCTGCTCTCAAGGAGCTTATACAGTGGTACTCGTTGTTAATTGGTTCCAGGAGGTGCAACGAGTACCAAACAAATGACAAGTACTGGGACAAATTTTTGTCATCAAAATGTGTCGAGTACCAAATTTGATGAATTTCAAAGCAGTCGAATACCAAGGTATGACTGTATTCTGATAGGGCTGACAGACCAGAACCAAATATATATGTATATACATAAAATTCTAAGACTAGCAAACAAGGGACAACAGACGGGGACTCACATGAGTTTGGATGGGAAGTCGTCTCTGTTATATTTAAACAGAGACCTAACATGAAAAAACTCAGGCCATCCTAAGAAGAAAGGGAAGAGAACTTTAACTCCTAATAACAGTAATTATTCTTATGAATTTAACTGTTGTCGTTCAGTACTCTAAGCTTTGAAAAAACCTTTCTGATATATTTGAATTTAATGTAATCACACCATAATTGGACAAATTTCTGTTGAACTCAAGTCTTTTCCATCAGATGTATGTTAAACATATGGCTTTTATCATCTTGGTATTTACATAAAAGTACCTATGTAGTTAAGAATATAAAAAATTGTCCTACTGCTCCATTTCTGTCCAAATCTTTAAGAGCAACATGAACCAGTAGAAACAATTGTCTGAATTTCTATAGCCCGGTTAAAAAAGGAAATAGGGGGTTCCCTGGTGGTGTAACGGCTAGGCTTTGATGCCCTCATCACCATAGCCTGGGTTGATTCCCAACCAGGGAACTACCTAAAATAAATAAATAAATAGATAAAAATAAATAATACATAAATACATAAAAAATACATAACATAAATACATAAAAGTGCCAAGGGGACTCACAGTCCAAGGAGGTACCCAGTTGTAATTTACATTTTGTTTAAATTACAGCACCCCAACAACAGGAAAGGAAATCAACTAAAAATAGGTAACATGTCTGCTCTAACAGTAGCTAGGTAGAGCCTATGGCACTTAAAGGCTGTAGGCATAGATAACCAGTCTTTTCTGTGATACCAAGTGTTTTCTATGTGTCCATCACATGAAATCAGTCAGAAATACAAATACCGGGAGTTCCCTGGTGATGTAGTAGCTTGTCTTCGGCGCTGTCAACGCTGCAGCCTGGGTTCGATTCCCAGCCAGGGAACTACCCACATTAAAAAAAAAAATAAAAAATTAAAAAAACAAAACAAATATCTCTCTAAGAGAAGACACTTTAAAGGAACCTTACCTTACCCTTAAGCTTCCTTGGTTAACACACACAGTTAATTGAAAAAAGTAGAAAATTCAGAGAATGGGAGGGAAGATTGAGGAACTTTCTTAGGAGTTTTGGAGTCCTTATAACTGTGAGCTCTGAGCTAAGGAAAAGATAGTTAAGAGCACCTAGTATATCTGCCTCACTTAACCATTAATTTGGAAGAGAAAGGAATCCCAAGGTATAGACTGAGTGGTAGCAGAGTTAGGAGGAAATAGAGAATAAAGATGGAAAGTTGACCCAAGTCTGAGAAAGAACTCTGGGAACAAAAAAGAGCTACCCAGGCAACCATCTCCTCAACTAGGAAAATCAGTCCCATTATTTAGGCTGCTCTGGATTGAGACGTCTGAAGAAGGAATTGAGGTCACATAAAGAAGAGGTGAAGGGTTTTTAGAATAATCCTAATAGAAGAACATATAGTATGGCTTAGACTCAATAAAATACCTGCATTAACAATTCTTGATTATTCATAGTAATAAATATAGACACATTTAACCCAAAAAAAAATAGTAAGAAAATTGTCCATGTGTGATTTTCAGTGTTTCAATTTTTATTTTGTTTTACATGAACTTGTTTCTACTTCTTAAATGCATTTCATGGAACTGATAAAGTGAAGTGCTCCAGCAATATGCTAAATATTTAGTGAAACTATGTGATCATGGCATTAAAAATTATCCTAATCCACAAAAAATCATATGATGCATGTGCAGATAATTGAGATTACTTTCATACAAACACATCTTCAATATTTATTGTTTTATAACTAATTGAGTATATGTACTATCAAATTCACTGATATTTTAAGCCCCTGTGCTGCTATAAATTCTTAGATTACATTGGAAAGACTTAGACCAAGCCTGTCTCCCATAATTGGGCTCAGAGAAAAGTTTCTCAGGTTAATATCTTTCAAAATATTTCTGCTCACCCTTTATCCGTGGCATTTGATGAGTCATTTTTGAGTTGTGACTTCCACAGATTTCAAGACTATAAGGAGAACAACATACACCAATATATATATGTAAATATTATTCCCAGGCAAGAACAAATCACCTTTCCCAGTTATCCATTAAATACTTTTACAATACTCCAGAAGATTTCATTCAAAGTAGACTAGAACAAAACCTATTTAGGGCATTTCCATCTCTTTACAGTATCAAACACTGAATGAATTAAGGAGGAGCCAAATCAATTCTATTTTGGGGTTTAATGTTATTAGAAGGTACTATTTTTTAAAAAGTTAGTTGCTATATGAAGCTCTATGCAAACTTAACTCATGTGACAAATGCACAGATTTGGAGTTCCCAGTTTTCCTCCTATGGTGATACTGTACAGTTCATTTCTGTATTTCATTTGCCTTACTGAAAAACAGCTGCCCTACCTAAGGCTATTAGAAATAATGTGTTTAATTATTTATTTGGGATTTATTACACACAGCCACTGTGCTAAGTGATTATCTTACATTAGAGTGTTAAAGATTGTCCCAAATTTTAACATGTAAAATATGTAAAAACACATAGGATATTGTAAATTACTAAGCAAGGATAAGATTTGTTCTTAATCTAATAAGAAGAAAAATATTTCCTTTGAGTGGAAATGTTCAAAAGTACCTGAAAGTGCAGTCTACCATTGGGAAATTTTCTGGCCATAATTTAGAGATCAAGTGATCTTTTTCCAATTTAGCATTTTCTCTGACTTTGTGCATGATGTGCAGTTACTCTACCTTTAGTAAAAGAATATCATAACTGTTCTTAAACTGCTTCACAATTTATAAAGAGGATTATAATATACTAATTTCCCTATGAATTAACTGATTTTCCCATGGATGGGTGTGGTAGGCAGAATAATTTCATCCTCACTAAAATGACTACCTCCCAGTCCTCAGAACCTGTGAATATGATAGGTTACATGGCAAAGCGGAATTAAGTTTCCAGATAGAATTAACGTGGTTGATCAGCTGACCTTACAATATGGAGATTAACAGGATTATCTGAGTGAGCTCAAAGCAATCACAAAAATCATTAAATGAAGAACAGTGAAGTTGAACGGTCTTAATTAATCAGATACTTGAGAAAGACTTGACTGGCCATTGCTAGCTTTGAAGATGGAAGGGCATCATGAGCCAAGGAATGTGGTTGGGCCTCCAGAAACTGGAAAAGACAGATTCTCTCCTACAGCCTCCAGAAGGAACATCATCCTGCTAAAATCTTAATTATAACACAATGAGACTCATTTTGGACGTCTGACCTCCAAACCTGTATGATAATTTGTGTTGTTTTATGCTGGTAAATTTGTAATAACTTGTTAGAGCAGCAGTAAGAAATGAATACAGTGGTTTTTTTCGCCATTTAACATTGATAATGGAATTAGGCAATGTACTCTAAAATACTGTTAAGTTACTCAATATGTTACAAACTACTGTCCTAATATATATTAAACTAACCTAATAATCACATTTATTATATATTTTCTTAAAGGAAAAATAATAGCATTATATCATAGTACAGTCCTGTAGATACCATGATTTCAGCCTTGTGGCCTCCAGAATTCTAAGAAAATTAATTTCTGTTATTTTAAGCCAGCCACCAAGATTGTGGTAATTTATTAGAGCAGACATAGAAAACTAATACAGATGCCAAGATAATTCAAAAGAGAAAGGATTGTTTTGGAACGGCTAAATATCCTTGTTTTTAAAAATGAGCTTTGACCTTTTCCATACATATACATAAAACTTAACTTTAAACAGATTGTATGCCTAAATGTAAAAGGTAAAACTTTAAAACTTCTAGAAAATAAAATTGGAGAAAATCTTCATGACCTTGAGTTAAGCAAATGTTTCTTATGTATGACACAAAAAGCAAGCACAAAAGAAAAATTGATAAATTGGATTTCATTAAAATTAAAAACCCTGCTATTCAAAGATGTTAAAACATGAAAAGTCAAAACGTAGTCTAGGAGAAAACATATGAACTTATGAAACATGAAAACAAAGAACATCTCAACTATATAAAGAATTTTTAGGATTCCCTGGTGGTGTAGTGACTAGGCTTCAACATGCTCATTGCCGTAGCCCGGATTCAATTCCCAGCCAGGGAAATACCCCTCCAAAAAAAAAAAAAGAAGTTTTATACTTTTACAGCTCAATAAGACAGACAATCCTATTAACAAAAATAGACAAAAGATTTAAAGATACTTCACAATGATGATATATGAATGGCCAATTAAAAACATGAAAAGTTGCTCTCCATCATTAATCATCATAGAAATGCAAATTAAAGCCACATTGAGAAACAATTACATACCCACTAAAACGGCTAAAATTAAAAAGTGACATCATCAAGTTTTGGAGATATATGGAACTATTGGAACATTCATACATTGCCAAGAGTACAAAATGATACAATCACTCTGGAAAACAACTAGTGATTATTATAAAGTTGAACATGTACTTACCATATGACCCAGTAATTGTACTCTTGGGTACCGACCCTTCACCCCCAAAGAAATGAAAATGTATTGCCCACATAAAAACTTGAGCACCTTTGATAAAAATATTGTATACAATATTTTGGAAACAACCCAAATATTTATTCATTCAACACAGGTGAATGAATAAATAAATTATGATACATTCATACTATAGAATACTGCTCAGGAATGAAAAGGACCAAACTATTAATTATGCAAGAAAATGGATGAATCTCAAAATCATTAGATTTCAAGGAGTTAGACACAAATAGTACATAGTCTTGATTCCATTTATATAAAATCTAGATAAGACAATACATTTAGAGTGACAGAAATTGGGTCAGTGGTTGAGTGGGAGAATGATGATGACAAAGGAACACAACGGAACTTTGGGGGATGATATAGTCAAGGTTATATGGCTGTTTATATTTGTAAAAATTCATCATACTGTACAAAATTTAAATATTAAAGTACTTCCTAAAGAAAAAAGTGTTAGCATTCTTGTTGGTGTTGCATTAAATACCTAGATCAATTTGAGTTGTCTGATTCATGAATATGATATACGAGGGCTGTCTGGAAAAGTATTCAGCCATGTAATATGAAAAATAGAGCCATTTATGGCTGGATTTTTCTGGACAGCCCTCATGTAACCTTCCCTTACTTAAATCTTCTTTAGGTTCTTCCAATAATATTTTAGGCATTTCTGTGTAAAGGCCTATTTGTCTTTCCTGGAAATACACTATCATACATGATATGTTTTTTATTTTATTTTATATATTTTTTTTGGTTTATAGAAATACATCCATTTATTTTATATCAATCTTATGTCTATCAACCTTCCTAAAATCACTATTTCTAGTAGTTTACTTGTAATTTATTTTGGACTCTATTACAAACATAATTATAATAAGTTCATCTAAAAATAGCATGATTTTCATTTTTTCCTTTTGAATACTTAAAAGTTTTTCATTTTTCTTGTTTTTAAACTACTTAGAAGGATCTTCAGTACAAAGTTGAATAGAAGTGATGATAGCAGACACTCTCACATCTAATGCTGACCTCAAATGAAAAAAGGTCAAACATTTAACCATCAAGTATGATGTTTTCTAGAGAGTTCTTGTAGAACTCCTTAGCAGATGAATGAAATTTTTTATTCTTAGATTATGAGTCAACATGATTGTATGAGATGGTAAGTTTTATTGTATGCTTTGAGACATTATTTTTCATTTCATGAGTCAACAAAGTTATATACAAATAAAGGACCAGGTTGTAAATATCTTAGGTTTTTCAGGCCATCTAGGCCATGCAATTGTACTGCTCTGCCATTTTAGCAGGAAAAGTAGTGAGAAGCAATATAGAAATTAATGGGCATAGTTATAGCCCAATAAAACTTTATTTACAAAAACAGGCTCAGCAGTGTGCCAGATTTGGTTTCAGGGAAGTAGTCTGACAATTGCTGATTTATTCTGTTATTGTGGTGAATTACATTGATTGCTTCCTAAAGCAAAATTGGTATGAGTGAAGTAAATGTATGTGTATCTTTTTATATACTGCTTGTTTCTATTTATTAATATTTTGCTTAGGATTTTTGTATACATGTTCATCAGTAAAACTGGCCTGTAATTTTCCTTTCTTTGAGTATCCTGAGGTTTTTTTGCTAAGGTTATGCTGCTTCACAAAACAAGTATGGAAGCAATCTTTCTATTTTTGTGATGACTTTGTAAGATCGGTGTTATTTCTTTTCTTTTCTTTTTTTTTTAACCAAAGAGGAATGTGTTTATTTCACTTCAATTCTTAAAAATACGTTTTTGGTAGTTGTCAAATATAATGTCCTAAATGTAAAAAAAATTTAAGAGAAAAGCATGAAAAAACCACACCCAAAATGTTAAGATTTTATTTACAAAGCTTCTTTGTTGTACAGAAAGTAAAAACGCTGTTACCATCTTGGTGTAACTCGTAGCCACAGGCAGTTAACTCACCAATCACAGCTATCCACACTACAGCAAGAGTCCTACACAAAAATCTAACATGCTTATAACTTTGTTGGGGTGAAGTTCCCAAGCTTGGTGGTGGATTTCCAAGAGGGACTAAATGGAGGAAGGAGGAATGTCACAGGAGCTATTCTTTGGCTCTTTGGGTGGGTGGGTGTCCTAGGGTTTGTATCACAGCTACTTTTTTTTTTTTAAACAGCTACCAAATCCAGATGAGCAGTCCAACCAATACTAAAGAGTTCTTTTTTTGCAAGTCATTGGGGCTCTTAATCATCTTCTCTCTTCCTCTTTTCACCTTTCCCGCTTTCTTCCTCCTCTTCATCCTCATCGTCATCGTCTTCGTCTTCATCAACTTCTCCATCACGTCGGAATTCTTCCTCTCCACTGACTTCATCTTCATCATCGTCTCCTTCTATATCTTCATCTTCGTCTTCACCCTTTTCATCATCAAACTCTTCCTCCTCACTATCCTCCTCTTCATCCTCTCCTTCTTCATCATCATCTTCTTCGTCTACACCATCCACCTCGGCATCTGAGTCAGGGACTTCTCCGTCTTCTCGGTCATAGCCATCCAGATAAGTCAGCGGAGGCAGGAGCTAGAAGACACTCCCTGGGTAGTCATGCAGGTTAGTAACCTCACAGTTAAACAGATCCAAGCTTTCTAGACATTCCAACTTTTTCAAAGGTTCCAAAGTGCTGATCTTTCAGTTTATTTCCACTTAAGTTTTGGAAGTGTGAGATTTGGAAGTTTTTCTGCCAGCATGTCCAGGCATCTACAGAATCTATTGTCACTGAGCTCCAGCTTTTTTAATTTAGGTAGTGTCGGGAGATTGGAAACTGAAATCAAGCCTGCATTTATTAAACTGAGGAACTCTCAGTTCACAAATTCAGCTTGTAAGCCCTCAATTTTCCCATTATTTGATTTGCAATTGTCTAGGACAAGTTCTCAAACAGCTGCTGGGATCCATGAAGAGGATCCTCCTCTTCATGTCCATGTTTCCTTCTCTCTTCCCCCGTCTTCAAGCTTAACTTTCCGCGCAGGAGCGGAGCGGGCCGAGGCGTACTGGCCTGCACGACGAGGGCGGTGGGGAGGAGTCTGCTGGCGGCGCGGTCCTGGGCGACCGGCATACCGGCAGGCCAGCGAAGCCCCCGGAGCCAAGTTACTCACGGGAGCGGAGAGAAACCATCTATTTCTTTCTTGTTTCATAGGATTCACAAGTAATGATAACCTAGACCAAGTAAGTGCCTCTGCTTCGATATGGACATTATATAGATATATTTTTTTAACTATCTGCTAGTTCCCCACTTCTCTCTTCAACTAGAGCTAATCTGATAATAATGGACTTAATCCATTTATTGAGTTCTCAATCTCAACGTAGTGTTCATTTCTACGATTTCCAATAGGTGCATTTATTTATTTATTTATTTATTTATTTTTATTTTCTTCGGTGTCTTAGGGGAATGTGGTGGGAGTCTGGATGCGGTAGTGGGGGGAAGAAGGGAGAGATGGCCTAAGGGAGTGGTGAGCGGGGGTGTTGGTGGGCTATGGGGGAGAAGGGAGGGTGAGGAAGAGAAAGCCCAGGTGGGGACTAGGGTCATAATTATTTCCCAATAGGTGCGTTATTGATAACTCAGGTCTCTGCTGAAAATTTTGATCTTGTATTTAATCTCTTGAATATGATAATCTTATTTGTTTTTGAAAATCTGCATCTGATAACTGCACTATCTGGGTCTTATTTAGTCTGTTTCTAATGCCTATTGTTTCTCTTGTTCTTTGGCCATACCATTTCTTTGTGTGCATAGCTAATTTTAATTGAGTACAGGAATATTGCACGTGAAAAACAGCAACAATTACTTGAAATTCTGTAAGATATTATCTTCCTCTACAGAGGTATCACTTTTGCTTCAGGTAGACAGATAATCATCTAGGGGCACTCACTAGCAAGGCTTTATCCCAATACTTCCCAACTTTTTGGCCTTAGAAATACTTTAACTCTTAAAAATTAATGAAGACCTCAGGGAGTTCCCTGATGGTGTAGTGGCTTAAGGCTTTGGCGCTGGCATTGTCAGCGCTGCAGCCTGGGTTCAATTCCCAGTCAGGGAGCTACCCACATACCAAAAAGCAGAAAAAAAAAAGAAATTAATGAAGACCTTGAAAAGCCTTTGTATATGTGGGTCATTATCTATCAATATTTAGCATATTAGAAATTAAAACATTTTACTAATTAATGCATTTAAAATATTACTCATTACATATTGACACAGTTCATATATTTCTATTAAAACATGCTTTTCAAATTTTAAAGTAATTAGTGAGAAGAATTAGATAGTTGATCTCTTTAATGTCTGGCTTAATGGAATACACTTGGATTCTCATATCTGTTTCTACATTCAAACTGTTGCAATATGTAATTTTGATTGAAATATAGGGGGAAAGCTCACAAAGTTTGGAAAATAGGAGTATTTTTATAGCCTTTTTAGATAATTTTAGATTAAACATTCAATGAATTTAAGAAACAGAGTTTCTTAAAGTTAGTTGAAATTTGTAATCTAAAATCATATAATGAACTTTTAGTACACTGTTAAATTAAAATCCATTGGTCTATGGGGCAATTTGAATGTCTCTTTTATTTCTGCATAATTATGTATCATGCTTTGGTTATCGGAAAATACTGGTTCACTGAGTTATGCATATCTTCTAAATGTTGTACTATATAAAAGATTACACTTTAATAACAACACGAATCTCATCAGCAAAGTCTTTAATTATGGAGAAGTGTCAAGTTCATGGTGATGGATATAAGTCTTTCAAAATTCTAATTTTTGCTTCAATGCTTGAATTTTATCTTTGGAAACACATACTGTCTGTTACTTTTCTTAAAAAAACAGGCTAATTTTTTTCACTTTTAAGAAATATCTGCCCAAATACTAACTCTGAATAACCACTGTGCAACAATCATTCTTTCAAGTAGTGTTCCATGAGAAAGAGCAGCCCTTTGGTTTAAGTAGCAACTCAAAGATTTACAAAAGTTATCTTTTCCTAGCTAACCATCTTACTTGGAAGGCAACAGATGTGCCTTATGTGTACTTCCCATTTTATCATTCTGAATACTCCTCACTTAACAACCTACCTGTTTAACAACCTCTAGGACATAGGACCAGTTCTCTAGCAAGGGGAATTCCCTTTCTCAGTTTGTGTAAGTCTGAGAAATCCCCCTTCTCAGTCTTTGTCTCATTCCTGCAGTCAGTTAGTATTACTACACAAACCGTTCCCAATCACACAAGACTACATATTTGGTTTATAAGTGTAGTGTTGCGTGATATCTACTGAAATGTACATCCCCTGTGGTGCCAAAACACACCACAAGACATCCAAATTTCAAGCTCCTTAACCAATTCACTTAATGACCTAGTCCTAGCAATGGAACTCAGTCTTTAAGTGAGTACTGCCTGTATTAGAAAGATAAGTACACAAGAGTCAAGTGCTCAGTGTGGTCAAGAATACGTGTGTTAGTACAGTTTGGTGCTACTACCTTGATTCATGCTTAGTCTCCAGCAGTTTTACCAATTTCTTTTGCACTGTCAATGTAAATATCCATACAGTGAAAGGGCAAATACTGTTTTAGTATTACCACTATTATTTTGACATTGTGAATCATTAGAAAGGTTTTTGGAAACCTGCAAATACCTGTGGACCACAGTTTGAGAAATACTACCTTAGTTCTATTATGGATTGAGATGATTCACAACTTGGTGCTAGCCCCTGTGAAAACAGGCCTATTTCTGGTTCATTCTTACTTCTAAGTTGTGGCCCTGTGGGTCCCAAACAAAAGCCTATGTGTTACCCATGCTCCCCGTACCTTCCTAGGCTTTGAACTCCAATCTTTATCTATCAGAAGTCTGCTTTACTTCTCATCTAGGCATTAAGAACAGGCATTAATACCTCAAGGGGAAAATGCTAGGCATACCCTTAAGGGTTTTCCTTCTCTTCTAAATCTTGATACCACAAACCCTCCTTCCTTGTTAGCTATTTGGACTCAGCATATATACTTAAAAAATATTTTGTCCAGTATTTCTAGTTGTTCTGAATAGACTTGGCTCAAATCATCAGGACTGCCATTTCTGGAAGCCTCTAAACATTAAACGGTTTCTGGATGTTGTTTTTATTGTTTAAGTATAAAAACTATGCCTACTGCAAAAAATTTTAAAACAATCCCAATATACATAAAAAATTTAAAACTAACTTACCATGTCTCACCACTCTTTTTCCAATCCCCAGCCTCCTACAAAGAAAACCACTTTGTCAACTTGGTGTATGTCCTTTTACTCTTTTCTCTATAGATTTAGAAATATGTATATTTGCAAATATGTATGTTAAAGATATATAAATGAGTTCAAGCTATTTTTATTCTTCCTACTTTCTCTCATAGAGTAAACATACCTTTTTAGCTAAGTTAATAATAATAGTTAAAAATTTTCAAGTGCTTATTTTTCAAGTGTCAGGCACTGCTGTGGGTGCACTAATACATTATTTCATTTGTTCTCACAACAACCTGTGAAGCAAATATTATTAACCTTGTTTTAAAGGTCAGGAAACTAAGTTTTAGTGAAGTGAAATACACCTACCCTAAGCCATATTGTTGTCTTGTCAATGTGAATCCTAAATGTGTTAATCCTTGTCAATATTTTAATGCTATCATATTTCTGAAATATGTTATAATACATCATAACACTTTCAGAATGCCTTTCAAAGCTATAAACATACTCTATATCAATGTCAATTTCCTGGTTTTGATATTATACTATAGTTAAATAAGATGTATCATACTAGGTAAACTAAGTTAAGGGTACAAGGGACCACTCTGTACTATCACTGTGACTTCCTGTGTATCTATAATTATTTTAAAATAAAAAGTCACAAAAAAAGGTACACACACTGTATGATTCCATTAACATAAAATTTTGTATTTAGATATAATTGACAAATAACATTATATTAATTTTAGTGGTATAACATGATTCAATACTTATATATATTGTGAAATGATCACCACAATGAGTCTAGTTAACATCTATCACCATACATAGTTACAAAAAATTTTTCTTGCAGTGAGTAGTTTTAAAGTTATATAAGATTTTTGAAATAAAATTATAATCTGGAGAACAGATTAGTGGTTTCTGAGGTGGGGGAGAATTGGTATGACTGTAAGTGGGCAGCACAATGTAATGTAGCTTTGTGATCATGGAATAGTTCTGTTTCTTGATTGTAGCGGTGGTCATGTCAATCTACACAAATTCTACAAAAGTCCACACACATTGCATAGAAATGTACACACATTGTATAGAAGTATACACTAACACACAAATAAGTATATAAAACTAGTAGAATCTGAATAAGCTTTGTGGATTGTATACCAATGTCGTTTTCATGGTTTTGTTCTATACTATAGTTTGCAAGATATTAGCATTGGAGGAAACTGGGTAAAGGGTACAGGGAACTGCTCTGTGCTACTTTTGGAATTTCCTATGACCTATAATTATTTCAAAATAAAAAGAAATTATGAGTACCTAATAAGAACACTAAAACACTTCTTAACAGCTTCTTGCAAATGTTGGCTTATCATAAAATTGTAGGTAACTACTCAGAGTGAATTATTTTGGTTAGGAATTTCTATCTTTCTCAGTAGAACCAAACTTTTCAAGAGTTTCTAATATTAAAGAAAAAAGATGTGGGGGCGAGGGGACGTAAATACAAATTGCTTTTAGTAGTCAACTAAAATCCTGAATTAAGTATTTTGGAATAGAGAGAATCAAGTTTTCCTCTTTTGTAGGAATGATTTCTTTTTCTTTTTTTAGTTAAGATTGGTTCCACCTATTTTAATATCCTCCCCAATAGAAAACAACATACATTAAACAATATGTAGAAAGTAATAAAAATAGTTAAACTTACTTGGCTATTCCTACTCACAAGACACCATTTTAAGTTATTTATGCCTATAAACACATTTAAACCTCAGAACAACACTTTGCTACTGAGGCAGGCAAGGGGGGGCCTAGGGAATTGACAAATCCTTCCAGCAAGGTGAGGTGTCACACTGGTTACACAAGTAATCAATGACTGTATCCAGTACCTGCAACTGGAGAAAAACAAGAATCAGTTTCATCTAGCAAAGCTAATCCCCTTGACTGGGACCTGACATTTAGCTAATTTTATTATCATTATAATCTCATTCACATTGTGGTTACTATGACTCCCATCATGCATCTAATGCTATAATAGTTCTGGAGGAACCAATAAGGAAGAAAAAGCAGCAAACTGAGGATCCCACCTACTGGGGATAAACCAATGAGCCATGTCAATGGGACATACCAATTTCCCTCCCCAGGAAGAATAAATACACCTGATCAGGACATTCTCAGCTCTACTCACTCTGTGAGTTAGACTGCACTTCCCTCTCAAGTGTGTACTTTCATTTTAATAAACTTCCTGTGCTTTCTTGCATCTCTCTCCCTCTTGAATTCTTTCTTGTATGGAGATAAGAACCTGGTCACAACTGTTCTGCGTTAAGTCCTCTCTCTGACATCCTCCTAAGCCTCCAGTGATATTACTAGTTTTTAAATAGTCACATTATACTGATGAGAAGAATGAGACAAATGTTATTTCACAGGTAGTAATGTACTGGGTTAGCTTCCTACTGTGGTTATGTTTGCAGGTACCTTTTAAGTAGCATTTTTTTAATCAAAATAGTATTATTTTAATTCCTGTAATTAGCATTAGTTTGATGGACTATTTGTTCTATTTAAAGACGTATTTGTTCATTTTCTGTATTTTTATTACAAGGCAGGAAACAATACTATTCTGAAAATTATGACTTTCCCTGAGTTGAAATAACGCAAGGCAACAGGCGAGAAAGAAGTGTAGAATTTGAAGCCAAAGGACGAGTTTGAAATTTAGCTTACCACAGGTTTGGGGGGGGGGGGGCAGCACAATATCTTAAATTCCCATCATTAAGCCCTAATCTTTGATGTCATATTTATAATTGGAGTGATCTGACACCATCCCTCGGGCAATACCGTGGTGAGAAAACGGGAACATACATGTGCGTCAGGCACTAAAGGAGCGGAGGAATTCTGCCAACCTGCTGGCACAGCCTCGCACAGGTCAGTGAGCACGAGGACAGCCACAGTTGGAGCCAAGGGCTTGAGACTTCCGGGAAGCTTGTTGAAGATGTGCACAGGCACTTCCGGGCTGCATCTTGAGGCACCCGGTCAAGCACTTCCGGGTAGCAAGTAGGGACAGGAACAGCTCCTTGTCCTGCTTCTGCAGTTCATTCGACACGGAGTGGGAATCGCTAGAGCCCTGAGCCATGACGTCTCGGTATGACCGGGCAATCACTGTCTTCTCCCCAGACGGACATCTCTTCCAAGTGGAATATGCCCAGGAAGCAGTGAAGAAAGGATCTACAGCGGTGAGCTAGCACCTTCTTGACCACTGCCCTTTGCCTAGTGTCAGGCCTTCCATTACCCCGCTGTTGCAGCCCACCACTCCGTGTAGGGAGAGAGGAAAGGAGAGTCTTCCACTGGTGAAAATTGCTCCATTCCTTTTTTATTGAGGGAGATGATGTTTCTGAAATTTGGGCTGGAAGTGGCAGAGTTGGTAGATTTCATAGGTTTCTGTTGTGCAACTGCTTTTATTAACGATAGCTACAGGCATAAAATGTTTGTGGGTGTGTGCTTGTGGGTGTGTGCTTTAGCATCCTTGACTCTAGAAGACATATTAATACTGTTTCTAACAATAAGGAGAGAAAAGACTTTGTTCAACTATTAGCAGCCAACCTGAATGCATGTGGCCCATTTCCTCAGGAATTTATATAACACAAGGAAAAGTAAGTTTCTTCACTTGGGGAGCTGTTGTTTAATCGTAACTATAATAAAAATTAAAAATTGACCATGCCTGTCCTTGAAATATAGGCTAAGTCAATGTAAAATTAAATCCTTGTTGGTGAGAAAACAGTTAAAATGGCTAAACCACTTGTCAAAATATTTCACCTGTTAAAAATAATTGTCCTAATATTTGCACCTCAATATTTGGCATCCTTTTAGAGGTTCTAAGGCCCAAGCATCTCCACTGTTTTACACTTTTTTTGTTTGGTTTTTAAATAATACTAGAATTCTTTGAGAGATTATATCCCACTTTAAATTTACCTGTTCACATTTCTGAAAAACTTTTAAATACTCAGGATAGCACTAATACTCCTGCCAAGTTTTAGTTACATTTAATAATCTTAGTGGTTTATAAAAATTAAGACAGAAGTGCCCTGGTGACCAAAGATTGATTATTCTAAACCTGTCAAGTCCTAGGCTTTGAATTCAGGAAGATCCTATTTTTTTTTTAATCTCTCAAATGTCATGAGCATGTTTATTTTACATTTTGGAAATTGATATCCTAGTTATGAGAATACACAGTGCATTTCCAAGTGTGACTGTCTCTGTATTTTCTCTACCAACTTAGTTATGGAAGGAAATAATTCACTTTTATTATAAATCTATTAAATGTAAAGTGGTAAAAAAAAAACCAGAAAGAATCTTATCATTTTTTTAAAGTATTTTTCAATTTAATGGGGCCCACTAGTTTTAGTTCTGTTTTGTAATTTTTTTTAGAATTGTAAATTTAAGAAAAGCCTAATGTAACTTAAACCAAAAGGGTATCATTTTGATAAAAACAAAAAGTTATACACGTATAATCCCCAGCATGGCATGAAGCATATGGTTAGAAAATAATACCCAAATTTTAGAGCCTAAAATAAAGGGAGTAATGGGAGAAGACTGAGGTGTAATAAGAAACCACATTGGCTCATTTAAAATGTTTTAAGAATGCTATAGAACTGATTGATAAATCCTTTGTGATGAGCTGTAAAAGGTTAAGGATATAAAAGTACCTATAGTAGGTATTTTTAAAGATAATTTGGAATATATGGTGATGGAAAGAGAACTCACTCTAGGTGGTGAACTTATTATACAAGAAGTTGACAATGTATGCCTGGACCCTATGTCATTTTTGCTAACAGATGTCACCCCAATCAGTCTAACAATTAAAAAAAAAAGAAATTAAAAATAAATAAATAAAGATACATTGGAAGGATGAGACAATTTTTTTTCAGGGTTCTGAAATTTTAATTTGCATCTTTGTATGGAGTTGTTCATTGTATTTCCTTGAGGGTGCTATGACCTTCTACATGAGGTAAAGTTTGTGATGTCACTTGTTTATTAAAATATGTCACAAAATATTTTGCCTATAAATGATATTTTATATGAATTATAAATAAGCCAAAGTTGACTGGTTTTGACCAGTATGTGAATATGATATTCTTTAGTAATACAAAAAGTTATATGAGTCATAATTAGAGGCCTTGAGTTTTACCTCCTTTTTGATAATTATCTTACAGCATGAAGTGAAGTAACAGGCCTGTTGTCTTTCTGCTTTATTTCACTTTTCTACAAATGAAAAGTTTCTTTGAATGACGTTTTGGCGAGGTAATACCTTTGTTCTTGGGGGAAAAAATGAATCCTTCCTGATAATCTCATGAAAAAGATAAGATTCATTATCATTCCTCATTCTCTCCTTTCCCTGGTCCTAAACTATCATTAACTTCATATTTCCTTCTTTATCAAATCTCATCTCCATGGTCTACCCCTCAAAGTCTTCCAAAATCATCCACCCCCTTTAACTAAGGGGGCAGCTTCATGATTTCACTAATAATATGCTTCTGCCCTTGTAGGTGGAGCGAGGACAAAAAACCTTTCTTTCTGCCACTCTCCATCTTTATTTATTCTCCAAGATCTCCTCAACACATTTCTCCTTTATGAAGCTGTTTCTGATCCACTGCAGTCATCATGGATCTTTTTCTTTTTCTGAACTTAAAATCTGTAACAGAGCATTGTACAGTGTTTACTATTTAGCTTCATATTCTCTTTAATTTCAGGTATAATTAATAGTCTTCTCATACCACTGAATAGTAAGATGTTTAAGAATCTCTTTCTACTAGACGATATACAGTAGAGGGGCTAGGAAGGAAGTAAACTAATATTTAAGTAATACTTATTTGGTATTAAGTATTTTATGTAGATATCTAACATTAAGAACAGTAATTAATCCCCTTTTTATATAAGTGGTATCTATAATTCAGCTTTTATAGCTTGCTGAAAGTACCCAGCTAGAAATTAATAGAGCCCATATTCACACTTAAAATTTTCTAGTTCCAAAGCCTTTGTTCTTTGCAGTTTATTCAGTAAATATTTGTATATTAATTAGCTATCATTATCATGAATGTGGACCCAGACAAACATCATATTAAGATTGTTCACTTCTCTATGATTTAGTTTCTTTAACAGTAAAATAGGCACCAAAATAGCCCCTGCTTCATGTAGTTTATGTAACAGTTGAATGAGGTAATAATACAAGTTAAATATCTTGCACAGTGTCTGGTTCACAGCAAGTACTTAATAACTAGTAGATATTATCATTTACTATCCTTTTGTTTTCTCTTTTTCCTTCAATTTGTCTATGGTTCTTGCAGCATATTCATTTATTATTTTAAGGCATTTTTGTTGAACACTTACATCTGCCAAATGTAGTGCTAGGCCCTAAAGTTTCATAATGAGAAAAGAGACAGCATCCCTGTTCTTGGAGAACTTACTATCTAGCAGAAACACTAGATGATCAAATAAATAGTCCTAACAAGGCCTAAATTTATATTATAATGGAGAAATTATGGGCATTACTTCCACCTGAGGAAGTAATGGTTAAGTAAACATCTGAGAGATGAAGATAACCAGGTGAAAAAGTGGAAGGGAAAAGAGGGAAGAGTATTATAGACAAAGGAAATAGCTTATGGGAAGACCAAGCAGCAAACCATGTTCTACTAACTGTAAGGCATTCCCGATTGCTAAAGCAATGGAAAAATGGGACAAAACGATGCTGGAAATGGGCCAGATCCTGGGATGCCTGTAAGGGAATAAGAGGCCTTGCAGAGTTTTAAGGTAGTTATTGTCATTCCCTAGAAGATTATTGCTGTTATGTCTTTCTAGTAACAGATTACATTTATCCAACAAAGAGGTACTCATATAACCCAGGTAGAACCTTAATTTCTGCTCTCCTGGCCATAGTGATGAATATGTCATTCAAATCTAGCCAATTTAATCCATTCTTAGGACTTTTCTAAAACTAGATGCAGTCTTAACTTTTTTCTTTGGGAGACTGATGGGATGTGAGTCAAGGTTGCTAATGGCCATCTTCTTTTCTGTATAGAGAAAGCCTCTGTGCATTAAGAGTAAATATTACAGTTCTTATAACCTTTTGTCACAAGTCTACCTGGATGCTGTCTTAGTTTGCCTGGTGAGAAATGGTTGTTATTAATACAGGTTTAAAGTAGAGGAATACCACATTTAGATTTTTTTAAAATATATTTTTATTTTACAAAGATTTTTTAGGCTACTTTGCAGTCAGGGGATTTGGATGAAATCAAGACTGGAAGCAGGGAGACCACTATGGAGTCTACGGAAGTAGTCCAGATGAAAGATGCTAGTTGTTTTTACTAGGGTTGGGGCACAAATGGAAATAACAAAGGTTGCAGAAAAACTTTAGTAGTAAAAGTGATAAATTTGATACAATTTAATGATTATCTGGATGTATTGTGGGGCAAGGGAAGTGAGAAGGAGGTATTAAAGAAAGAGAAGTCAAAGATAGTGCCTCCACTTCTTGATTTCACCAACCAACTGGCACTGCTATTTTCTTAGCAGTTTGCAGGGAAGATATCTGAGGTTTGGGCTTGCTGAGAATAAGATGGGAACTATAGTAAGTAGCCTCTAAAATGGCTTCCAGTGATCCCCACCTTCTTGTATTCACGCCCTTGTGTAATCCTCTCCCCTTGGGTATAGCCAGAACCCAGTGACTCACTGCTAAGGGATAGGATAGGCAAACGTGATGGGATGTCACTTCAGAGATTAGGTTACAAAGAGATGGTGACTTAATCTTGCTTATCCTTCCTCTCTCACTTGCTCATACTGGTGCAGCCCAGCTGCCATGTTGTGAGTTGCCCAGTGGAGGGGTCTGTGTGACAAGGAATTGAGGGACGCTTCTGTTCAAAACCCAGTATGGAACTGAGGTCCTTAGTCAAACCGTGCTCCAAGGAACTGAATCCTGCTAACAACCAAGTTAGCGAAATTGGAAATGGACCCTGTCCTACGAGCCTTGAGATGATGCGGCCATGGCAGACAACTTGATTGCAGCCTTGTGAGAGATTCTGAGCCAAAGGACTTAGGTAGTCTGTTCACATCCCTGACCTACAGAGATGTTGAGGCAACTGAATATACATGTTTGGAATTTAGGAGGTTGATCTGGACTGGAAATAGTAATTTTGAAGTGCATCCTTTCTCTCTCCTGCTAACAACCTGTGTTGATGGTCAAGTAAGTGAGTATTCTTGAGCATTCTTCTTCACTCAAGAAGACACTATCTAGACTATTTAGAGAATAGCCTACAACTTTGAGGGACCTGAATGACCTATGTACAGTCTACTTTGGCTACACTCTGGAAGTAGTGGGAATAAAAACCAGGCTGCTGATCTCAGCTGAGGAGGAATGGACTTCCAGTAAGCCTGGATCTATGCAGCTGGTTTTTTAGAAGTCTACTTTTTCATCTTTATTGAATGTTCAAGGAAAAGCCTTTTGCTATAAATCATGTGTTAGAAGAATTTGATTTAATGTTTACACTGACAACTAATTATGTTATTTAAATGACTTGACAGGTTGGAATTCGAGGTACTAATATTGTTGTACTTGGGGTAGAAAAAAAATCTGTTGCCAAGCTTCAAGATGAAAGAACTGTGAGGAAAATTTGTGCCCTTGATGACCATGTCTGCATGGCTTTTGCAGGTACGTATGGATCTACAATAATGATACAGAGTATCCTTAGTGTAATAGGGTAACACATTTGGCCCTAGTACAGCTGTTGTGCTATATTCATACAACATATGGCATTAGACTCCATTTCTTATTAAACACAAAGAACGTACTCTCTCTTTTCTGGAAAATCACAATTCTGTAAACCAGGATTTCTGATAGTTAGCTTAGATAAAATATAAATGTTAGAAGGTATGTATTATATTACCTTAATTATAACTTTAGGTAGCTGTTTTCTTTTAAAACTTTTTATTTTGAAATAATTTTAGATAGTGAGAAATTATAACACAGCATAGTCCTCTTTACCCAGTTTCCCCACTTAATTCCACCACCATATACACTTTAAAATTGTTTAACTCGTAATAGATTACTACAATGAAAACATTTTTTGGCTCTTGAGCCATTTTCCTGCTCTTAGGAGTGTACTTTTCCCTTGCTATTCAAGGCCTTTGAGCCACTCCTGCTCATGCCTGCTTCTACCTCTTTGTAGTGTACTTTCTTTCCCTTTTAATAAATTGTTTTGCCTTATTTTCCTTTTAATAAACTGCTTCTTGGTTTCATCTTGAAAAGAAAATTTTTTAAAGGAATCTTCTTAATATTAAATGATGGAATGCTGTAACTTATGGTACACATACCTTTCTGACTTTAATATAAAAAATTTTTTAATGTATATAAGTTTTTCAGAGGAAAATAAGCTTTTACTCTGCTTATTTTATAAGTGAATATATTATAAGTAAATATGAGATCTGACAAGTTCCCAAACTTGCCACTGTGCACTTACATTGGCAGCACTGTACAAACAATACAGTAAGGTGACATAACCTTGGCATATCTGCGTCTCACAGCTGTGTTCATGTTGACGTGTGTCGGTATCTTGCTGAGTGCTGTTCATTATTGTCGTTGTGTGTTTTTGTGTGCCATTGCGAGAATGTCAGAGTTTGAATTAGCAATAAACAAACATAAATTTCTTGTTAAACTTGGCAAAAGTGGAAGTGAAATCAGAGACATATTAATCTAAGTTTATGGGGATAATGCCATAAAGAAAATGACAGTTTACAAATAGATTAAACATTTTTCTGAGGGGAGAGAAAGCATCACCGATGAAGAGAGGTCAGGACAGCCAGTAACGAGCAGAACTGACAAAAACATTGCAAATATTTGTTAAATTGTGCATCAAAATTGTCAGCTGACTGCGAGAAGCATAGCAGACCAAGTAAACATCAATAGGGAAATGATCAGGAAAATCTGCATTGAAAATTTCGGCAAGAGAAAGGTGTGTATGAAAATGGTCCTGGGGGAGCTCACCAATGAACGAAGGGCAAGGAGGATCGAAGTTTGCCAAGACCTTTTGGAAAGGCAAGATAATGTTTTGGGCCATGTTATCACTGGTGATGAAACATGAGTGTACCAATATGACTGTGAAACAAAGCATCTAAGTGCACAATGGAAGTCAGCCAATTTAGTTCAATCAATCCAAATCAAGAGTTAAAATGATGTTGCTAACTTTTTTTTGATATCAGAAGGGATTGTTCATTATGAATGTATACCAACGGGACAACAGTCTACCAAGTTTACTATTTTGAAGTGCTGAAAAGGCTGCATGAAAAAGGTAGACAAAAACGACCTGAACTTTTTGCCAGCAATTCGTGGCTCTTGCATCATGACAATGCAGCAGCTCACAGGGCACTGTCTTTGAGGGAGGGAGTTTTTAGCCAGTACACAGATAACTGTATTGGAACACCCTCCCTACTCACCTGATCTAGCCCTCGATGACATTTTTCTTTACCTGAAAACGAAGAAACTATTGGAAGGAAGACATTTTGATGACATAAGGACATTAAGGGTCATATGACAACAGCTCTGATGGCCATCCCAGAAAGAGTTCCAAAATTCCTTTGAAGGGTAGACTAGGCACTGGCATGGATGCATAGCTTCACAAGGGGAGTACTTTGTAAGTGACCACGGTGATAGTCAACAATGAGGTAACACTTTTTCTAGGATGAGTTTACAAACTTACGTGTCAGACCTAGTAAATATAAGTAAAATATTCTTATGTGTTAATTGATTTTTAAAATTGGAAAATCCAAAATGTCTATTATTGGGGAATTGATGTAATAAATGATACATTCACGAATTGCTTAAAAGTGAAGGCTCCGTAATCATATCAACTAGATTCTAAGACAGACTCCTTTATCCATTATACCTGTGAGTGAGCAACGTACTTAACTGCTCCTTGACTCAGTTTAGTCATCTGTAACATGGAGTTAATGATAGTATATACCTTATTATTTGTTAAAAGGATCAAATGAGTTAATACATAAGAAGCGTTTAGAACAATGTCTGGCATATGTTAGTATTTAGCAAGTATTACTGTTACCACTACCCTTCTACATCATCATCATCATCATTTTTATTATTTAGTGGCAGTTAAAAATGAAGTGGTATTATAGTATCTGTCTGTGTTAACAAGGGTAAGTATTCATAATATATATTAAAAATAGATTACAAAAGAATATGTATGTTAACAATTCTGTTTATATAATGTGGAGTTATATGATACATCTTATTACTTCTGCTGGAATATTTTACAATGAGCACCCATCAGAAAGACAGTTCTATTTTGAAAAAAAAATCACATTCTTTAGTCTATGTTGTTGTTATATTGTGCTTTTAACATTTGGAAAATAGCCCTTAGGAAAAAAATCAGAGAATTTGAACAGAATAATTATTTTAGGTAGCATGTAGAATTCTGTTTAATAGTAGAAATTTTATATTATGATAGCATCTTCAAAGTAAACTTGTGATACAAATTTAAAAGCACTTGACTGAGGACTCATTTCTTCTATAATTACTTATTTATACACAAAGTGAAGTTGAAATTTTCAATGCTGTCTTTAAATAGAATTTGTTCGCTTTTTCTTAGTCATTTACTATTAAGTATAATTGCTACTTATGTTAAAAACAGATACATACACAGAACTACACTACTCATATAATTTGGCAAATTTATCACTAATTTTCATGTTTGAGTCAGTTAGATTACAGTTTTCTAATTATGATACTTTTATATTTCTGTGGTTTTGGATCATTTATATTATAAAGGGAAAATGCTTAGAAATCATTTTTCTGATATTTTCTCATTGAAATTTGTACTTCATAAAATAGACTAAATCAAGCTCCTCCCATTTTTTTTTCTCAGATAGCGTTTGCAGAGAAGAGATTCAGTTTCTCTTCCTTTAACTATGTGATTATAATTCTCACCCTACCCATGAGGATTAGTGTGATTCTTAACAGTGGCATAGTCAACCAGCTTCTTCAAGGACTGGCAATTCTTCCAGATGTGTGGAAACATGATTTGAAATGACATAGAAGGAAAACAAGACTTTGTGACTGCAAGACTGATGGTCATAGGAGAAATGGCTGTTTCAGAGACTTTGTGAATAAATTTTTTGGGCAATGTGATATTTAGAGAGTGAGGAAAGAAACAAAATGTCAATGGGAAGGACAAATGCCAAGGAAGTTTATTGAAAATGTTTACAATCATTACATCTGCTTACATTTTTGGTTTTTGGGGTTTTTTGGGGTGTGTCATTTTTTCTTAAATAGAAACACATTTATTTTCCTATAGAAGTGTTGGGAATTAATTACATGATGTTTGGGTATGACAAAAGTAAGACAGAGTATTTTCCTTTTCTGTTTTAACATTCTTAATTTTCAAACCCATAATCCTAGCTAAAAAGCTGAGAAGTGATGTCACAGTTACATTGAATGAAATTTATATTCAATGGATATCTGTTTGATAATGAAGTGATATTCATTGTTTATAGAAGAAGAAATCCAGCTTCATGGTTTTAGGTAATAAGTATATTGGTTTTTGAATCAAGATAGACCATCAACGCTTGAATAGTCTGCCATTGATATCTTCCCCAAAAACAGTTTTAAAAAATATGACTACAAAGATTTTTAAAACATATTTAATAAAATGTAATAACCAGCCCAGCTACTGTGAAGTAAACCATTTTAATCTTTGGGAAATAGTTTACTTAACTTTAATGTTTAACCATCATTATTTGAAATCATTTTTATAAAAAGGAAATACAAATGCATCAAATTAAGTAAGTCCTGAAGAAAATAAATTACAATGTTAGATGAGTGATACACTATTTTACAAATTCTTTATAATGGACATATAATGAGAATAACAAAGGACATTATAAGAAAGGTTTTATGGTTGCTAAAACCCTTTTGACAAGGAAAAAGGTCATTCTTTTTTGTAACATGTCACCTACTTTTATAGGACTGACTGCTGATGCTAGAGTAGTGATAAACAGAGCCCGTGTGGAGTGCCAGAGTCATAAGCTTACAGTTGGGGACCCAGTCACTGTAGAATATGTAACTCGCTTCATAGCAACCTTAAAGCAGGTAAGCAAGCCAGAATTCCAACATATTTCTTTGAATTTTCTCCTTTATCATAGGTTCAATCGTGGAAATACTACAGTCACTTCAATCCTTTAACTACTAAATCTACTAAATTACTTATTCTTTGTCAACATTTACTTCATACTCACACTCTTACTCCAGTGGAATGAATTGATTTGATCACTAGAGATCTCAGTCAGTATCAATTCTGGGAATTCTATTAAAATTTAAAAGAGCAATAAATCTAATCTTTTAAAAGAATTTCTAGACTTCAGGAGACAGACTGATGAGAACCATTTTTTAAAGTTTACCAAAACAACACTCATGATTCTTTCACCTACAAACCTCAACACAACTGTTTAGGTTTAGATACAACTTACGAATTCATGATTAGATACACATATAGCTTTACTTATTATTTCTTAGTATTCCTTCACTTATTATTATTTTATGTATTTTATATATCAAGA
Organism: Lyroderma lyra; assembly: GCA_004026885.1. Classification (NCBI taxonomy): domain Eukaryota; kingdom Metazoa; phylum Chordata; class Mammalia; order Chiroptera; family Megadermatidae; genus Lyroderma; species Lyroderma lyra. Next base: position 89,149 of record PVJL010000057.1, read on the forward strand.
TCTGACAATTAAGTTCGCAAACTCATCCTAGAAAGAGTGCTACATTCGTCATTGCTGAATATCATATGAACGTTCACCTTTGAAGTACTCCCCTTGGGAAGCTGTGCACTGACGCCAGGACCTAGTCCACCTTTTTTCTGGAATGGCCATCACAGCTGTCATTGTGTGACCCTTGATGTCATCAAAATGTCTTACTTTCAATATATCTTTTTTCTTCAGATAAAGAAAAAAGTCATTGGGGGCCAGATCAGGTGAGTGTGGAGGGTGGTGCAATACAGTTATTTGTGTACTGGCTAAAACCTCCATCACAGATGGTGCTGAGTAAGTCAGTGAATTGTTGTGATGCAAGAGCCATGAATTGTTGGCAAAAAGTTCAGATCATTTTTGTCTAACTTTCCCACGCAGCCTTTACAGCACTTTAAATAGTAAGCTTGTTTGACATTCATAATGAACAATCCCTCTGATGTAAAAAAAAAAAAAAAAGTTAGCAACATCATGTTGATTCTTGATTTGGACTGATGGAAATTTTTTGGTCCTAGAGTATTGGCTGACTTCTACGCTTTGTTTTAGGGTTGTATTGATATACCCATGTTTCATTGCCGGTCCCAAAATATGGTCTTGCCTCTCCAAAAGTTCTTGGCAAACTTCAACACTCCTTTGCTTTTATTCATTGGTGAGCTCCTTCAGGACCATTTTTGCACACACCTTTCTCATGCCAAGATTTTCAGTGAAGATTTTCCTGTTTCTCTATTGATGTTTACTTGGTGTGCTATGCTTCTCACAGTCAGCCGACAATTTTGATGCACAATGTGACAAATTTTTGCAATGTTCCCATCAGTTCTGCTCGTTACTGGCCACCCTGACCTCTCTTCATCAGTGATATTTTCTCTCTCCCCAGAAAAATGTTTAATCCGTTAGTACACTTCCATTTTCTTCATGGCATTACCCCCATAAACTTGGACTAACATGTCCCTGATTTCACTTCCACTTTTGCCAAGTGTAACGAGAAATTTAATGTTTGTTTGTTACTCCAATTCAAGCTCTAACATTCATGGAATGGCACACAAATACATTCAACAACAAAAATGAATGCCACCCAGCAAGACACCACCACATGTCGATACAAACACAGCTGTGAGACACAGATATGCCAAAGTTATGAAACCTTACTGAGTTGTTTGTACAGGGCCGCCAACTAATCACACGGTGGCAAGTTTGCGAACTTAATTGTCAGACCTCGTATATGAACATACTCTTTTATTTATTCTTACTAACTATATGCAGGCATAACTTGGTTTATTGCACTTGGGTTTATTGCACTTCACAGATGTTACATTTATTACAAATTGAAAGCAAGACCCTCCACCAGCAAAATGATTATGACTCATTTTATTGCAATGCTCTCTTTATTGCAGTGATCTGGAACCCACACTGCATATCTCTGAGATATGCCTGTAATACTGTTTCTAGTTGCTATCTGGTAATTATTTAGGTTGTTTCCAATTTCTTTCATTTTCTCTTTCTCCCTAGCTCTCTCACTTGCGTTTGCTGGCTCTCAGTTTGCTACTTAGATAACATTACTCTATCTTTGTCCCAGCTCTTCTTTTTCTTTTTTGAATTATATTGTTAAGTTAATTTTCAGTATGGTGTTGCTAGATCAGAGGTTATAATTGGTTTTAAGACTCTTGTTATATGTAGCTAAATTGATTTCTAAAAAGATTGAACCAATTTTCATTGTTCAACCTAAATGTATAAATGTATCCCTGAAGGATTAGCAGTATTGGGTTGTTCTATATGTGTATATAAAACAAATAACTATAACATAGTGCTATATACTTGTTTTAATTTCTATTTTATAATTAGTAGTGAAGTAGATTTTTTTTTCACTTGTTGGTTTGCTATTTTCATTTCTACTAGCATAAACCATTTTTTCTTTTGACAGCCACTCTGATAGTTACGAGTATGCCTCCAGGAACCAGATTTTAGGGTTTGTGCTTTGGGCAAACTATTTAGCCAGTTTTGCCTCAATTTTCTTATTTATAAAATGAACATTACAGCAATATCTACTTTGTTGATTTGGATTAAATGATACGATATGTTTGAAAAATTTAGAACACATTCTGGCATGGATTTTTATCATTTGTCATTATATTTTTTAATAGACCATATATTCTAGATAAAGTTTTAAGTTACATATTTATTAAAAAGTTGCCCTATTTTTAACATTTAATTCATGTTGCAGAAAAGTCCAACATTTTTATATTGTTTTACTTTTTTTCATTTGCTTTGATTTTCCCAGAGGGTAAAAATGTATACGCCAAAGAACAAGGTGTAATACATTGTACATACAAGATTCCAAGTTGTGTTTTTTAAGTTTCCTTCTATAAATCTAAAGGTTATGCATAGCACATTTATAGAAATGTACATTCTAAATCTATAATGGTGAAGTTGCCAATGAGGAGGGTACTGGCTTCTGGGATGAAGGAGAGATATGCTTTAGGTACACCTTTGGTACGTTTAAATAATTTTAACCCTGTGCATGTATTGCTTTTCATTTTTAAAAAACGTTTGATTAAACAAATAAAGTACAAGTATCTCTCCTCTTTAAAGTATATTTTAAAAGCACCTACTTCATATTTTGGTATGATCTAGGAATATTAGGATATACAAAGAAATTAAGACATAAGTAAACCCTATTTTTGAGAGTTTGTGTAGCTTGATTATTTGCATTCATAATTTGAAATGGCAGGGGTTCCCTGGTGGTGTAGTGGCTAGACTTTGGCACTCTTAATGCCGCGGCCTGGGTTCAATTCCCAGCCAGAAACTACCCAAAAACATAATTTGAAATGTCTTATAAAAATACATATGTAACAAAATGTAAAAATAAAAAAATAGATAGGATACATAGACAAGTCCAGAAAGAAAGCTAGTATAAAGCTATTTCAAGCTACAAAGTTATACACAGTTCCTAAAGCTGCTTACAAATGTGGTCTTAAGCTTTCTGTCCCGATTGCCTGTTTGCACAACTTTTAAGGGTACCAGTCTCAGAATTAGTGTGAATTCCACACTCTGGAGCACAAATTCAGGAAGTTTCTGCCACTGAAGTAAAAAGAAATGCAATTGGTTTTCAGTGCCCTGTTGTCTGTGAGAAAAAAGTATGCTTTTTTTCAAGAGAAACAAAGGTTTCCTTGTCATTTTTTGGAACTGAAAGAAATGTCTCAGTTGGGTTTATCAAGAGATAACTTAGTGTGCAGTGAACAGGATATACTTGATAATAATAGTATCAAGTAAGAATACTTGATAAAAGAAGTAGCAATTGTAGTGTCTCCCCAGGTAAACCAAGGAGTGCTTCCACATCGCAGCTCGCTGAAGTTAGCTTTGCTGGGAACCAAAATGATGTGACACACAGAGTTCTCTGCTGTATTAAAAAGATTGCAATCTAATTATGTCACCAGAATATACATAAAGCAACAAGAAAACAGTTTTAAGACCATATGTAAGCAATTTTATTGTTTTATTTTATAGACTGTACATTAATTCCTTAAAACCTTCATCATGGATTTGAGATTAGTCCAGAAAGTTAGAAAGAGGATCTTAAAGATATACAGAATAAGAACCAATAAAGAAGATCATTTTGGCAAAAATACTTTATTTAGTATTAGAATTTGTTGCTTGATAAATAATAGCATTATCCTTTGTATGGCTTTATACAGAAAGTAGTTATGAAAACATTTTATTTTTTAGAAATACACTCAGAGCAATGGACGAAGACCTTTTGGTATTTCTGCCATAATTGTAGGTTTTGATGATGATGGTATCCCAAGATTATATCAAACCGATCCCTCTGGTACTTATCATGCTTGGAAAGTGAGTCATTAATTTTTTAATATGTTTAAAAATTTTGAATAAATATATTTACTATAAATACTTTATTGCTTTCAAGGACGTGACAAAAAATTGTTACATTAAAATATTGATGGTGGTAGAAACTTTATGAAACCATTTAGCCAATCAGCAATTACGATGGTTTTTGATGGATAGAGAAACACTTTGGTTTATTAATCACAGTGTCTTTTCCTTACATTTGAAAAAATGAGACAAACCAAAGTGTATGTAAATGGCCAAGTAAGAGAAATACCCAGTTCCTGCACTTTGTTCATTCTTCCAGATTAGTACTGCATTATACACATGTTTGCTTTGAATAGAAAAAGTACATAGTATTTCTGCTTTTAATAAAGAATTAAAAGAACTTTTAAACTGAAATCTTTAATACATCCTGTATTCTAGGAGAATCAGAGTACCCCCCAAACTATGGATTTATTCTTATATATCAGCACATTGCTATTATCCCATATAATTCCTGGGATATAGTGTGTTTTTTGGATGTCATTATTTTTGTTTCAATACCCACTACTAACTTGGTTTAATGGTGAACTTAAATCTAATACAAAAGTATAAGGCCTAGGGAAACTAGTGGCAGTTCCAGAAGTCAATTTTTATAAGTGTAAAACTACACCACAGAATCTAATATAAGTAATTTTGACTTTATTAAAAGTTTGAATACTTAGGCTTTAAAATAATTTTATGAAGAATTATCTTACTATTATTAAGACCCAAATAAATTAATTGGAAAATATTGCCTTGATCTTTATGCCTGTATTTAGTAAAGGATTTTATTTGAGCTGACCATATTTAGAAGATAGTGTTTTATAAACCAGTTAACCAAGGCAGTAAAACAGTGGATTATATTCCTACCACAGAGATCTGATATTTGTGTTAGCTGTACATCTTCTTTTGAACTACCTAAACAATCTTAATTGGTAATCAGAAGCTATCAATTTACCTGCTACAAATACCAGACTTTTTTCTTACCATTAGAAATCTTTTACATGTACTAGATTTCTTATGCCTCCAAAACTATGCCCAAAACAATCAAATTATTATACTGACTTTCTCTAAATACATTGGAGTCTGCCATCTTCTGCATTTATCGTTCTATCATTACCCTTCATTTCAATTTTATAACATAACAATTTCCAAATTTACATAAGTTTCCATTTTACTTGGTTGCTCTGTAGGGTCATATAGAGAAGCATTTTTTATTTCAAAATCAGTTAGGGAATTTTTAAATTCGGGGGAATTTCATTTGTCACCTAGGTCTGAAACTGTGCTCTGCTGTGGAGTCTTAAAGCAATGTGGTGAAGGTGGGGACGGTGTGAGCAGCATGCGCACGCGCACACACCCCATTATCATTATTTTGCTGATTCTATATATTGCATTCCTTTGTAAGATTTTGGGTAAAGGAAGTGTTATAAAGCATTTTAAAAATCACCTATACCAAAAAAACATTTAGAAACCTTTTTTAATTTTACATATATAGTGAGACTCAGGAGTTAAGTGATTTTTCCTTTTTACATTCATACCACTAGTTAATAGAAGTACTGGCATCAGAACTCAAGGTCTTCCACCTGTTAGCCCAGTGTTCTTTCCCCTACATCATAGTACCTCCTTTAGGTCAAAGGGTTCTCTAAATGAGTTACATAAATTCTAATATCCAGTCTTGAAAGGTAGAATAAAATATTCCAGTTTTATTTCTGTTTTGCAGGGACTATAGAGCTTTAGCTGTGAAATAAAGCTTTTTGGTTTTTTTTGGTTTTTGGTATGTGGGTAGCTCCCTGGCTGGGAATCAGAACCCAGGCCGCAGCACTGACAGCGCCAGCGCCGAAGCCTTAAGCCACTACACCACCAGGGAACTCCCCCTATTTTTATTTAGTTTGTTTCTGTGTTTTGATTTTTTACTCTGACCTACTGTGTCAAGTAGCCTGATAAAAATGGTACAATGGGCTGTTGAGGACACAGCTATGGTACCATGTGGTGACCGTACTTTGCAGTGCTAGGGTATGGTCTTAAAGGCATAGAGAACTTGTGAAATGGAGAGTAGATATAGGAAGTTAAAAATATAAGTTGTGGCTACATGACCTGTTGTAGAAATGGTACTAGAAATAGCTGATATGGGAGTTCCCTGATGGTATAGTGGCTTAAGGCTTCGGCGCTGGCACTGTTGGTACTGCAGCCTGGGTTCGATTCCTGGTCAGGGAGCTACCCACATACCAAAAAGAAAAAAAAAAAAAAGAAATAGCTGATATTAGCACTTAGGTTTGTGGGACATGACACAAACAATTTTTTTTTAAGATTCTGGGCCATTAGTGATCTTGCTATTAATAATGTCTTCTATTAACTTTTTTTCTCTTCACAAAGGAATACTAAGAGAGAGCTCCAAAAAATCCCTTGAGTTCTAGACATCTCCTCCCTGATGCCATTGTATAATAGTAACCTTATTTCCCTTACTAATCAGAATAAATTATGCCATCCTACTGGTTCAAGTGTATGAGGAGCTGAAAATGGCCAAGTGGCAGTCTCAGCTTCTAGTTCAGTAAAACTATTGTTAAATACCTTGGCAGAACATTGCCTCTTCTCCCTCTCCTCCAACACCTTGGGAACCAGGACATTTAAACTAATACAGCCTAGTGGTGACAAGCAAGAGACTGGGGAGAACAAGAATCATCAAGGGACATTAAAACCATCTTGAAAAAGATAGCTGGGGAAAAGGATAATCACATGGCCCCACATGTTACTTACTAATTACAAAGGAGAAAAGGTACCTTTTCAGTGGAGAGCTCTGGTGGACGCTACCATAACCATCAAACTTAGCCTTACTTTAATGGGAGATACTGACATTATGTGCCTCCTGATGGGATGTAATGGGAAAGAAATAACATCACCTTTGTAGTATTCTTGCCATTGGATTAACCGTTATGTGATCAAAAGGGAATTATTAGATAAATCCAGATTGTGGAACATTCTACATTTTAAAAATGTCCATTAAAAGACAAAATAAAGGGGGACTTTTTTAGTTTTAAGGAGACTAAAAAGATAAATGTAATTCATGATCTTTGATTAGATCCTGGATGTGGGGGGAAAGTCACAAATAACATTTTGGGAACAATCAGAGATATTTAATATGCAGTATATAATAGATAATAGTATTATATCAACCTTAAATTTCTTGGTTGTGGTAATTACAGTGTTATGTATTATAAAAGAACATCCTGTTTTAAGGAGATAGATGCTAAAGCATTTAAGGATGAAATGTTATGATATTTTCAATTTCAACATGAAAAAGCACACATGTGTGTAAGTAAATGAAGAGAGGTAAAACAAATATCTCAAAAATGTTAATTCATGAATTTAGGTTTAAAAATTGCACTCTTTACATTGTACTCTTAACTTTTATATGCTTGAAAATGTTCAAAATAGAAAAATTGAGGAAAATAATAGGAAAGAAGGAAGTTAAGATAGTTCCTTTAAGAAATTTAGCTATAAAGGGAAGTAGAGAAATGAAACAGTAGCTAAAGGAGAATAATGGGTTCAAGAAAGGTTTATTTTTATGGTTAGCAATACTATAAAATTCATTCATTCAACAACAGTGGTAAGCTCTAAGTATGTGCTAGGCACTCTTCTAGACACAAAGAATAGCAGTGACTAAAATAAGGACTACTCTCAGAGAACTTGCATTCTGGAGGTGACAGAAGGACAAGTAAATAAATACACATTGTGTTAGATTGTGATAGTAACATGTGCCACTCAAGGCGCTGGTCAGGAACCAGAAGCATCAGCATCACCTGGGAACTTAACTGTTAATAGAAATGCAGAACCTCAGGTCCCATCAGAACTTTAGAAACAGAATTTCTATTTTAACAAGACCCCCATATAATTTTTATATACATTAAAGTCTCAGAAGTACTAGTCTAGAGGAGGGTGACGGGCGCAAGTACAATTTTATAGCGGATAGTCAGGGATGAGGCATATTTGAGCAGAAACCTGTAAGAATATGCCATATACTACCTGTAGCCATGCAGCCAGGAAAGTTTGTTTGCCTTTTCACTCCATTTGATGAAAAAAATTCTGAAGAACACAGAAAAGTAGGGAATAGAACAGAAGCAGCCCTTCTTGCTTATAGAATCAAAGAAGATAATGAATTCTTAATTAGTATACTTTATTCTAAGTTCTAAGAAAATGCTGCACAGTCCTATTCATGTAAACAGCTTTCCTCTTCATGTTAATATTCTTCCTTTTTTCTGGACTGTGAAGCTCTTTTTAATTAAAGTATAGTCGACATACAAGGTTATATTAGTTTCACGTGTACAATATTGACATTTACATACCTTATGATGTGATTGCCATGAGAAGTCTAGTAACCATCTGTCACATTCTTCTGTGTCATCCTATTTTCTTTTGATTCCCTCTAGTATAATTTTCATTTCAGTCGGTATATTCTTCAGTTCTGATTGGGTTATTTTTTACATTATTGGTCTCTTTGTTGAAGTTCTCATTGACTTGACCCACCAAGAGTTTGATGAGCATCTTTATGACTGCTACTTTGAACTCTATCTAGTAGGCAGCTTACTTCCATTTAGTTTACATTTCGTTTAGATCTTTTTCTGGGGTTTTGTCTTTTTTTTATTATTTGTTTGTTTGGAAACGTACTCTTTTGTCTCCTCATTTTGCCTTGTTTGTTTCTATGTATTAGGTAGGTCAGCTATATCTCCTGGTCTTGAAAGTGTAGCCTTACATAGAGGTGTCCTGTGGGACCCAATGGTGCCATGTCCCTGCTGGTCACCAGGACCAGGTGCTCCAGAGGTTTTCTCTGTGTGGACTAATGTGGCCTCCTGTTGTGGCTGGGCCACAAACTGCTACAGATGTATTGGCAGGCAAGGCTGGTCCTGGTTATGAGGACTTGCCACAACTGTTGTGGGTACACTGGTGTACAGGGCAGCCTCCCCGGTGCAGCTGGTTGGTGGGTCTGACTGCCACTGCTGCTGGCATGCTGGACAGGCTTCCAGTGTGGCTGGCTGTGAGGCCCAACCTCAGCTGTTGCAGACACTACTGTGCACTGGTGGTGCCAACTGAGGCTGCCCACCAGGTGTGATTAGGTTGGGGCTGCTTTAGGGAGACATCATGACAGCTGAGGCCACCCACTGATGTGGCTGGACAGGAGCCATTCAAGAGGTGCCAGCCAGGGTAGGTCCTCAGGGTAATGCTGCTGGGGGTAAACAGTGTTAACAAGGTTGATGAAGAGTCAGAAATGGTGCCTGCCAATGTGAGACCAGACAGGTAGAAGGAGAGTAAAGAAAGGAAGAATAAAAGTCACCCACCAGCACTTCTGTCACTGGAGAAATTTTGAACAGATCTTTGCCCCACCAGCACACACTGTAAAATTAGTCAGTGTATCACCTTCGCATATAACCCAGGTACTTTGCAAGCTGATGCTTCTACGTGGGGACTCAGAAAGAACGAAACCTTCGTTTCCTACTGTGCTTTGATTCTCCCAGACGTAATGCTGGTTTTCAGCCAGACATTATGGGGCTCTTCTTCCCAGTGCAGGTGCCTCAGGCTGGGTTTCAGACCTGTCACTCTTCATGGGGGGGCTCCAAGCTTGTGATATCCCTCCCGATTGTGAGTCACCACATGGGGAGTGGGGGTGGGTAAAGAACACCCTGACTGGATTGAGTTTTCTGCCCCTCCTACCCATCTCAATGTGGTTTTCTTTATGTCCTTTATTAGAAAATCCGTTGTACTAGTCTTCAGGTCATTCTTGGAGACAGCTGTTCTGTATGTAGTTGTAGTTTTGGTGTCAATGAGAGGAGGTGAGCTCAAGACCTTCCTATTCTGCCATCTTGAACCTGAAGCCAGGAGCTTTGCTCTTGAATGCCAGTTTACCTTGTCCATGAAATGTTTCTTGCAATTGGTGCACATTCTCCACAACAAACTTTCTCTAGATTGCCATGGCATTCATGTTGGTGGGGTTTTTTTCTTCATCTTTTCTTTCATCCTTTTATACCATATTGCGGACTTAACCTTTCCTCTTTACATTTTTTTGTTGTCTCAACTCTTTCAATCTTTCTGACTGTCAAGAACTTGGGGGCCATTAAAGCAATAGAAGGCATTGGCTGGGAAAAAGCACTGTTATATTTGAAAACAAGATCATTCATATATTAATAGCAACCAAATGAGCTGTTGAAATTTTTGCTAAGTTTTCAAACCTACAATTTGAATTTCTAAATTATGCTAAGAAATACTGGAGTAAACTGTAAACCTTTCAACTCCACATAGTAACTATAAATTCCTTCATTTTGCAGTGATATTAATAGTTTTCTTCTATTTTTCAAGGCAAATGCAATTGGCCAAAGTGCTAAAACTGTCCGAGAATTTCTAGAAAAGAATTACACAGAAGATGCTATAGCAAGTGACAGTGAAGCTATCAAATTAGCTATAAGAGCTTTGCTAGAAGTAAGTGATCTAATAACACATATTCAGAAAAGCATGTTGTTTTTTTCCCATTAAATTGTTTATTAAAACACAGAATTTCCTGAAATAATTCTAATATTGTACATTTTCTACATTAGGTTGTCCAGTCTGGTGGAAAAAACATTGAACTTGCTATAATAAGAAGAAATCAACCTTTGAAGGCAAGTCATTAACCAAGTAGGAAAAAATATCTATAGTATAAAATATTCTGATGGAAGTTAAAATTTTGACACCTGTTGAATCTTCATTTTAAGCTTAAATATCTCTTTGCATCCATTGACAATGTGAAAATATCTGTTTTGTTTCTATAGACTAGTATTCATTACTTTGTATGTGCTTATTGCAAGCAGTTACCTATGCCTAGACATTTGTGAAGACATCAAGGTGTTGAGATCTATGTATCGATGTACTCCATTTAGTATATGTTCTAATAAGTAGGAATCCCTACTGAGTCAGTGCTTCATAGGTTCAGTATGGCATGTGTCCTGTGGAGATTCATTCCTGGCACCATATAGTAAGCAGTTACTATTCCTATTTTTCTTTTTAGATCTTCTGAAACCAAGCTATGCTTCCAGCTATTGTCAATCAGCTTATATAACTGTTGGCCCTCCCAGCTTCTAACAAAATGTCATCCTTCATTATGCTAAAAAACCTCCACTCATTCTTGGTTGCATACTGGTTTTTATCTGTTTTCTTCACCTTTCACTTAAAAGTGCTTTGAGCCTTTGTTAAGACTTAAAGTTTAATACCTAGTGTGATAAACTTTCCACATTTCTTTGTGGCAGTTCTAATGTCATTATTTGTATACCTTTTATCAGCCATTATGAATTAAAACTGCTGGACCACAAAATAATTGTTTAGAACAATGTGATAAATTGTTCCAAATATTATGATACAGGACCCATTGGCTAAAGAATACCTGGAATGTGGCTCACTGTCCTTCATTAGGTAGACTGGACAGTATGGTTTGCCAGCTAGCTTTCGTTAACTGAAAGTGTACAAAAGCTCTTAAGCATGGGGAACTATGTGAAAAGTGTGCTAAGAAGGATTGTTTTACATATACCTTTTCTTTTGTTTGAAGAAAAATATTTCAAGGGGAGGTAGTGGTAAAATCAGTGCTTTGTGGAGCAGTGGGTTCTTTGTTTTGGAGGGGGGTTTGTTACTGTTTTGATACCACATTCCTACATTTTATTAGTTAACTGATAGATGGCAGGGGCAGGGGGACATGATGTTACATGTTAATGAATAAGAGAAATGGGGACAGGGTAGTAGGGTCTTCCCTTACACAACCCCACATAAATAACCAGGATGCTGAGTGCAGGAGGTGGAGATTGAAACTGGACCAAGTTGTCACCCTTGCTGCCAAAGGCCCAGGGACACATGTGCCAACACAGAGACACAGAACCACTGAGATCAGTCAACTCTCCAGCCCCATCACATGCATATATATACACCCAAATAGAAATACACACACATACACTCAGTTATATATTTATTTTTACTTACAAGTGGTAGGATGGTATGTGTCCTTGCATCAAACTTACACTATCCCTTACATCAGGGGTGTCCAATCTTTTGGCTTCCATGGGCCACACTGAAAGAAGATGAGTTGTCTTGGGCCATCACATAAAATACACTAACACTAATAATAGCTGATGAGCTAAAACAAAAACAACAACAACAACAAAAAACACACAACAACAACAAAAAAAACCAGTCACAAAAGATCTCATAATGTTTTAACAAAGTTTACAAATTGTGTCGGACCACATTCAAAGCTATCCTGAGTGAGCTGCATGCAGCCCATGGGCCATGGGTTGAACAAGCTTGCTTGCTAATTTCAGGATAGGCTGTATGGCAAATAGAGCATATACATGCTTTGGAGTTGGATAGATCTGGATTTAAGTGCTAACAGATTTGTTAACAGTATGATCTTGAGCAATTTGCTACCATCTTTCATTTAAATAAAATAACTCTTTTGGCTTTGTACTTATGGAGTTGTAAATAAAGCAGTGTGAATCATCTTTTCTCTAACTTTTTTGGCTAGTCTGTGAGCTGATGAAATAGTCAAACCCTACCAGAGAATCACACAGTGGGTTAAGGGTAGAGGGAGTTCAGTGGTGAGTTATTTGCTCATGAGCTAATAAACCTTGCCTTAAAATATAGGATATGTAATGCAATATCACATTTTGCCCTACTTGTCCATAATAGTACAAGCATGTTGCTTTTGAACCTTTTGAAATATTTCAATATGTATTTGAAGTTATAAAATACAAAACTATAAATAGAAAATAGAAATTTATAAGATATGATAGGGTTCTTTCATGTTGTAAATATTTCGAAATTGGTATGATTGCAATTTGCTTTTAAAATTTTTTTCTTTTCAGATGTTTAGTGCCAAAGAAATTGAATTACAAGTAACTGCAATAGAAAAGGAAAAGGAGGAAGCAGAGAAGAAAAAATCAAAGAAGACTGCCTGATTTTTAATATCAACACTGGGATCTTTTAAGTTTTTTTGTACTCCTTGAAATTATTTAGTGAAGTTTTAAAGGAAATATGTTGATTTGTGGCATTACCTTTATTAGTTATGTGTTGCTTCGAGAATGCTAGATTTGCAGCTTTCAGTCTATTACATGAATGTACATTAATATGAAGATGTTTTTAAAAAGGTATCAGTAATTATTAACAGCAGTCATAATTCCACATAAGCCTGAGACTGTACTCTATAACTTGTTGTCCAGTATGTTTCTTTTCTTCATATCTGAAAATTTAATTAAGAAAAAACTTTAATTCTTAAAAATTAATAATTTGGTGACATTTAAGTATCGACTGTCAGGTAGAGGGATATTAGTTTATTTTCAAATAGGTTGCATTTCTAAATGAATACTAAAAACATTCTGGTGTTGGTTGTCAAAATTTTTGTCAGTTTTCATTTTTAAATATTTTATGTTTATTTTACCTTTTTCATTTTATAAATTGCAGTACATTATAGAACAGATATTAAAGGCATTATCCAAATAAGCAGTTAAAATAAAGTGTGGTAAGAGCTTATAAAAGCATCTGAACAGGTGATATATGAAAATAAGGAGAGACAATAATACATGTAATTCTTAGTTTCTATTTTTATTTTACCTTAAGTATGTACAGTGTGTTAGATTTGCTACATGTTCCATCAAATACCTTGAGTGCTTATTGCAATGTACTTGGCATTGTGCTAGGCTGTTGAGAGGAATAAAAGACATACAAAACTGATCCCTGCCTACAGAGAAGGTTTAATCCAAATGGCCTACAAAAAGAATGTGCTTAATGCCTGTAACAAAGTTATGTTTTTGAAACCAAGGGATATTAGTAGGCATAAAAGCCAAAGTCCATAGACCTTATTATTTTAGAGTTTTGTCTTTATTTTATAGTGTTTGGAAACGAGGAGGAGAAAGGTTGAATTTTTGCAGAGGATTGCAAACCTCAAAGGTGATGGTAAAGAAAAGAACCAGTTTGGGAGAGGAGAAGCTAACATAAGACCTAAGCCATTGGTGGTGGAAGTGCTCTGAAGCAAGGAGAAGGGAAAGAGCAGTGTCAAAATTTTAAGAAATACGAAGACCTTACAAGGTCGCCTCACCAGTGTTCATTGTGGGCCAAATTCCTATGGCCTCCTGGTGCTGCACAGCACTTCCTCCAACAGGAAGACTGTAGGGCATTTTCTGGGGTAGAATGAACAATCTGTACTTCTGAATCATACTCTGCCTTTCTAGTTTCACTGGAATTTGGAATGTTATGGCTCCCTACACCCAATCTCTTTAAAACTTAGACTCAAAGCTAAGTATTTGTTCCCTGTCACCTCCTGGCCCTGCTTAACTATCCAGAAGCAAAGGCACTTCCCAAGCAGAAGGCTTACTAAACAAAATTTTCACACTTTGGGGAAAAAAATCCACAACATTTGGTAATGTGATCAGCTCCCACTGAAGATATCTGTCTCAACACGCATGCACATACAGCACGCAGGAGGGGCAGGATGTTTGCATCGTCCTGTACTGCAGTGGACCCATTGTGAGTCCTTGATACACTGGCTACATGGCTTAGCATCTTGCATATGCCTCTTTCTTGGGACTTATCATACTATATTGAAATTATCTGTTTGATCTATTTTTTTCACAAACATTGAGTGCTTTAAGTGACAGACACTGTGTGCTTGATGCTAGGGATACAGTAGTATAGAGCAGACTCAGTTTTTCCTCATTACTGTGTTGTGAGAAGGCAAATATTAAATCCAAATAATTATGATTACAATTGGGGTTAGTTCTGTGAAGCTCTGTGTCTGTCTTCCCTACTAAACTTGCTCTTCAGGAAATAGGGTTAGGACTCATATCTCTTTCGTTGTTTCTATAGCGTGCCTACTGTTTCTTTTTTAAATTTATATATTTACATTTTTATTAGAGTTCTTTAGAACTGTTAACAATTGGACAACATGAAACACCAATATCCTTTAAACTGATACCACTTACATATTTACATGTAAAATTACTATACATATAAAGAATATTTTCAAGGACTCTAGGCTTGGGGATATTCAACATATATTATTGCTACATTTCAATAGTTATCAATTAAGTCACAAAATTGAATTCAAACAGGTCACTGTTAAAGAAACAGCTGATGTAAAAATAATTATAAAAATAAATACTTTCAAGAATATCCAAGACAGAATTCTCAGTGCCCCTGAAATACCTAGACACCTATAGTTAAGCACTTTTCTTACTATAACCAAAGTCAATAGAAAAGCAAAAGAAATTTTCAGACAAAGTATGAAAACTTACGGTGCCAACAAAACCCCAAAGTCATTACCTTTGGAAAGGTTCAAGAGCATAGAACTCCAGTGCAAGTGGTACTTTCAGGTAAATAGCCACAGTTCTCTAAATAAGGGACTTGAGAGGGGAAAACTGTGAAGGCAGCAAGATAACACACAAACCTTGCCAGGTATTAATACACATGGACTCCTTATAGCTGAGGAGTGATGGCGGGGGGTGGGGGGCAGAAAACGGTAAACTCTTTAAGAATAATATCCAGGCTACAAACTAAAGGTTAAAATTTAAATTTTAGTTTAAATTTAGTTTAAATTCATTTCAGTGGGAGAGTAGCGTTAATAAGGTCCAAGGAATAGGTACGGTGTGTCGAGTACAAATGAGAGTACAATTTGCCTTAAGCACAGGCAAATTGCAAATAAACAGGTACTTAGGCACTTCGTTTCTTACATCCTCTGTGTAAGCTTTCGGCGAGCCGCGCAGGACAGCCAGGTAAAGAGAAATAAGAGCAATCTGAGGATGGAAGCCAAGCTACTTCTTAGGTATTGAAGGACCCTCTTGGACTCAGGACAAGAATAACCCCCAAAATATTTGTCTACAAGCACACACTTGTAAACACATACACACACATAGATACTGGCCTGGTGTCCAGGACATGCCTGCAAAGGAGGAAGAATCTAAATCTGATTTCCTGCTACAGAAGAATTCAATTTAAGATAGCACTGTTTTCTCATTCTTGCCGGAGTCATGCAGTAAATCTTTTTCACATGGCATGAAATCCATTCAGCACAATGCCATTCTGAAGCTCATACGCTTGTTCCGGAGAATCTATAGAGCAAGTTCATAGGCTACAAAAGGAGATTTTTGTTAAGATTGTGCTTGACGGTTATGTTTTTTGTTCTTGTTTTTTTGTTTTTGGTTGTTTTTTTTTTAAGTTCTAACTCTATCCCTCAGACAGTCGGAGCTATATCCACAAGCTATAGCTTGTGGGTTTTTCCTCCTCAGATGCATGAACCATGTATAATTGATAGATGGGTATTACAAATGCTGGCTCTTGGAGAGGCTCTCTCTCCAGTTCAGCTCCCTAATAGCAAACTCTGGTTAGAAAGCAGGTCAGTGGCACAAGCCTCATGTGTTGTGGATCTTCATTCACTTCATTCATGCTCAGAGAGCATTTTTTCATGGTCTATGTCTCATTCTCAGCATGAAATACTAGATTACTTAAGCCCAGATAGATATTCATAGACTTCGCATCTTTATCCAATAACATTCTTTTTTTTATATCAAGGGCTTAGATGGCCATTTCTAATTTTTCTGTACCCTCATATCATTATGGGTGGTTACAAGGGCCAAAGGGGATTACTGCCATTTATTCAAATAAACTATCAACCATACTCTTCAAATAGAAATCGAAGAAGCCTCAGAAAGGACTCAGAATGTCTTAAGTCCATCCCAGCCACTCTTTCTCCAATAGCTTGCCTATTGTAAAGACTTAACATGCTTGTTGAGCTGTTAACAGATTGTTGCAAATATCAGACATTGACAGGAAAGGAGAGGCAAATCATCTTCAAATGGTCCCCGTCTTACTTATGATGGTTCAACTTTATAATTTTCAACTTCGCGATGGTGCGATGATGATACGCACTCAATAGAAACTGTACATAGAATTCTGAATTTTGATCTTTTCCCAGGCTAGTGGTATGTGGTATGATACTCCCTTGTTATACTGGACAGTGCATGAGCCACAGCTCCCAATCAGACATGCGATCACAAAGTTAAATGACCAATGTTCTGCATAATTTTCATGGTGTTAGATGATGCTGCCCAACCGTAGGCTAATGTAAGTGTTCTGAGCATGTGTAAGGTAAGCTAGGCTATGCTATGATATTCAGTACATTAAGCATATTAAAAACATTTTCAACTTACAATGTTTTCAATTTATGATGAGTTTATTAGAATATAACCCCATTGTAAGTCAAGGAGCTTCTGTAGTTTAATCTCTCATTTGATGTAGAAGTCAGCTTCCTAATCTCTTGGTTCCTTGTTAAACGTTGTAATGATGGGAAGACAACACATAGTCAATGATTGTGTAGTACATGTGGGGTGCCTGTAGCTAGATTCAGACCCTTGTTAATAAAAATGGAGGACTGCCAGGAAGAGAGGAATTTGTTTTTATGCAGCATAGTATGGTCCTGGGAAACCTTCTGAAGGTGCAATAATTTAAATAGGAATGAACTTTTCATCCCTGATTGAACATTTTCCTTTTGCCAGGTATGAGGAATGAATAAGATATGTTCTTGTCTTAAAAGAGGTCATAGTACCAAATCCTTGAGCCCATTCTTACAAGTTATGCAAATAATGAAAAGCATATTTTCCTTACATTCGGTGTATTTAATATGGAGCGTGTTGCTAATGGTTTCTGGAGTAGCTAATTTAAATCTTCCCCAATAAATGTAGCACACACACCAGATCTTGTAAATAGGAAATGAGATCTATTTTGTGTATTAATAAACAAAAGAAGGGGGTGCTACTTTCCTGTCTCATTTGCTACCTTGGATCTGAGGCTAGAACATTCTACATCTCTGGATGGACTTGGCTATAAATGGAAATAATGTTAATGTCTTTCTTCCGAACCATACATAGCTCCTGTGTTTCATATCTAGGGGCAATAGGGACATATAATCTAAATGATATGATTATAAATCTACTTATTTTTATTTAACAAGTACTCCTATATTACTTACTACATAGCAGACACTGTTTTGAGTTCTTTACAAACATTAATTCATATGATTCTCTTAACAACTCTCCTCAGACACATTATCTAGTTTATGCCCATGGTGCTGATATTTACAGAGCTTTGCCACCATCAAAATGGTGTCCATCAAAATGGACACATTTCTCCCAAATCTCTCCCTCCCAAGGCTGTTTTATCAGAGGCAAGAGCTTTTATATCTCACTGGCTTTATTTATCCCATAACAGGTATGAGGGTCTGATCATTTATTGCTTTATTTTGGAAATCTAAGGATTACTTTGACCAGTTTCCACTGATACACACAAAGCAATTTTTTATTTAATGTGAAGTTTTAACCAACACATAAACATTATTGCTATTTAAAATGTCATTTTCACTTCTGTTATTGACAGAAAAGTCTTCGTTATATGCTTTTTTCTCCTTCATATTCTCAAGAAAAAGAATCAGCTGAACAGTTTTCTTTCCATTACTGGGATATGGTTAACTAGGTAGTGTGAAAAATCTCTCACTACAGACATAGAAATGCTGGCTAAAAATCTAACAAACATCCTTTTAAATGCATAACTGAACTCATAAGAATTAAGGCAAATCCCCAGAGGCCAAGAAGGAAAGGGACTTGCAAATCAGAGAAAGCATTTGAGCAAACGCTGGTGCTGCCCAGGAGGAGGCTGCACAAGCACAGGAAATAAGCAAACTAAAAATGAGACAATAAAGAGCCTGGGAGCACATCTACCCTTACCGGGATACTTGGTTTATGGCAGCTAGCATTACGTATCAGTGGTAAAAGATAAGCTCTTCAATAAATGGTGATGGTGCTACCAGAGGCTCATGGGGATGTCCAAAAGAGGACTCAACTGGGAACAGTGGTGACCAGGCTCTCGTCTCCATGCAGGAAAGAATGCAAGAGGGAGACAGATACAGGAAAGCAAAAGAGATTTATTGAAACAAAAGTATGCACTTGCAGCCAAACTCAGGTTGAGTCATGCACAGAAAGTCAAGATCAGGTGTTTTTAGCCCTTCTAGGGCTGAAATTGATGACATCCCTTTGACATGGCTTGTTCATTTCCTCCCCTGGACAGGACCCTCTGTTTCCTGGTCTGTCTTCCTTATTTAGTTCCTCTGGAACAGCCACTCAGTTGCATGATAGGAGTCTGGTAACTACAATGCAAATGAGATTATAATGACATTAAAATTAGCCAAAATCAAGTCCTGATTATAGGGATTAGTCCTGCTGGATGAAACTGGTTCTTGTTTTTCTCCAGCTACAGGTGCTGGATACAGTCCCTCGCTACTTGTGTAACCAGTGAGACACTGCACATTTTATACTGGAAAGGGTGGTCAATTTCTTAGGCTACTTACCCTGCCTCAGTGGGAAAACTGATTATCCACTTAGAAAGGACAGTGGGCCTGTACTTCACATCATTTAAAAAAAAAATCCATTCCACTTGCATTAAAGATCTAAACATAAAACTATAAAATTTTTAAAAGTTATAGTTCTGTAAAAACAATACAGAAAAATAAGAACTTGGGGGTAAATATATGTAGATTTCCTAAACAAGATACAAAAAGGGGTAACATTAAGGAAAAGATTAATAATTCAACTATCTGCAAATGTACATTGAACAAAAACTATGTATTTTTATTAAAGTCAAATAAGCATATGCCCATTAGCCAGGAATTCTACTCTGAGGATCACAGTTTAGAGAAACTCTAGTATATGTGCATAAAAAATAACTATGTTCAAAAGCATTGCTTTGATAGCAAAAAAAGAAAAAAAGAAGAAATAACCTAACATTCATCAATAGGAAAATGAATAAGTAGCATAACATATAGCAGGGAAAAGAAAATACTAACAGGTATATGTATCAATCTAAATATGTCTCAAAAATATCATATTGAGCAAAAACTAAATTCAACTGTGAAAGAGTATACACAATGCAATGTTTATAGAAAGCTTAAAGCCCTACCAAGCTAAATATAGTGTTTAAAAGACACAACATTTGGGGTAAAACAGGAAAAGCAATGGAATGGTTGTTGCAAAATTCAGGATAGTGAGTGATTCTGTTAGGAGCCATGAAGAAATAGTAAGCAATGCTTTTGTAAAGCTGAGTGGCAAGCCTGGGTATGTTCACTCCCTCAGTCTCTCAACTGTACATGTAAGTTATCTACACTTATTTATTATGTATTCCATAATTATAAATCTAAAAGAAACTCAATGCAGAAAAAAGATTAAGAAAATTCAAACATGATACCTTGCCTTCAGGAAGTACACTGAGGTTCCAACGGGGTTCCCTGGTGGTGTAGTGGCCAAACCTCAGCACTCTCACAGCTACAGCCTGGGTTCAATCCCCACCCAGGGAGTCAACCAAAAACAAAACAAAACAAAACAAAACAAAAAACCAAAGAAGCACACTGAGAAAAATTAAAAGCGTGCGTAATTATAATATGTTGTCTAGAATATATATATATGTAGTAAAAGTAAAAAGCAAAATCAGATGGTTGGAAGAGCAGAGAACACAGCAGACTTCAGCTGCATTTGACACAACATATTTTTTAAGCGTGCTCATTATAATATTCCCTTATCTAACAGAGCCAGAGACACCTTTGTTTCATTACTGAGGTTAGCACTTAACCCTTTTAAAAATTTTCTTTTTCCCTCATTCCTAGTCACCTTGAGGAAGATGACCAAGTGAATGAAGTAATGAAACACATGACAATCTCACCATTATTTGAAATGAAATAACGATTAATTCTCTTAGAAAACCCATCTGGAGTTTGCATGATAAATTTTAAAAGGCATTCTCAACCTTGTAAATTCCTATGTTTGATCTTTGGAAAATGATCTACTCATATTTCATATTTCCTTAGGGCTTTTCATTCCTAACAGTAGTATTTCTGTGCTTTATGTAATTTAATTAAATACATGTATACTTACATCCATTGAGATTCCTTTAGAAAGAAATTAAGCTATTTCTTCATCATAATTTCACATAAATTTTCAGTGGTTACTGAGGTCATAAAAATGCCTAATCTAATTAAAAACTACATGAAGTTTTTTCACTGCATTTTTAATAAAGGGCTATAAAGGTGCATTGTGCTTTATGTATATAGCGAACAGGTGACTCAACTTTTTTTTCTTTTAGGTCTGGATTTCAAGAGACATATATCAGAAATAAACAACGTGAAGAAATGCACATAATGGTCTCATTGAAATGAAATTTTTATATTATTACTCTTTAATAAGTAATACATTCACGTGGTACATAATTTTTTAAGTTACATAGTCAAATATTCCATCTCATTTTTGTTCCCACATAACTAAGTTCCTCTTCTTGGAGACAACCATGTTTACAGTATGTTGCCACTGATATTTTCAGTATACTTCTATTGATATTTTATTCATCTATAATAGAAGCAAATATGAATGTATCTTTCATTGCAAATGGTAACATATTATATATACTGTTCTGTATCTTGCTTTTTTCACCTAAAAAATCTTGTGAATCTTCTCATGTGGGGATCATTCTTCCCAATGTACAGATGGAACATTAAACTATTAACCAGTCTTCTATTGATGAATGTTACTGTTCATAGTGTTGCTATTGCAAATAATGTTGCAATAAAAAAAACTTTGTGATTTCACTTATGTGGAAATATATTTACAGGATAAATCACTATAATTAGAATTGTAGTGTCAAAGATATGTTATATAATTACACAAATTTATATTTCTCCTAGCAGTGAGTGAGAATCCCTTCTTCTCTACACCCTTCCCATAGGAGTTGTGCTGCTTATGTATGGTGTCAACTCAGCTAACTTGGAACTATTTCCCAGAATTCTCTTTCCTGTATGATTCTGAGTTTAAGTTGGCCACAAGAGAAAGTTGTACAAAATTTGAAAGGCAAAGGGAAGCAGCTCAGTGTAAGGTACCAAGCACTACAGTAACTCAACAAAGAATAATGATTTCCTAGCTCAATTTGTTGGTGTGGGGAGGCATCCAGGCCCATTGCTACTCCACTTCCTCCACATCCTGCTGGATCTCTTCCATCAGATTCTTTGGGAACTGAGCCAGGCATGCATGCATGCAGCTTCATGGCAAAGGACACCAGCTTTTCCTGCAGGACACCAGCATCACTAAGGTTACAGCTGGTGAAAGATACATGTAAGTACTGTTTATCCTCAAGAGTTATAGTTTGTACTCATCCTCCCCACTTCATATCCAACTGTCCTGCCTGACTACCAGACTAAGCTAGCCACAGTGCCATCAGGCCCAACACAGAGGCAACAGCTTTGCATAGACCTTCCATCAATTCCCATAATTGTGTGAAGTCTGATTGCTATAGGAAATTGCTTATTAGTGGTTTTGCATCTCTAATTGAAATCAAATTGATATCATACTCTTTCAAATATTTTTTTGCCAATAAATAGGCAAAATCTCAATACTTTTTACTTTTTAAAAGTGAAGAAATACAAATTGGCAGTTACAAAAGAATCACAAGGATGAAAAGTATAGAGAATATAGTCAATAATGTTGAAAGAACTTTGTATAGTGCCAGGTGGGTACTAGATTAATGGGGGATGGGGGAGTAATATAAATGTCTAACATGAAACTAATATAAAATAATATTGAATGTCAACTGTAACGTAAAGAAATCTTTAAAAAAATTTTCCAATATTTGATTTGCATTTCTCCTATGAATGATGTTGAACATCTTTATGCTTGTTTAAAGGTCTTTTGAATTTTACTTTCATTGATTGTACATATCCTTTTCCTAATTTTTCCAATGGGTTTTGGGTATTTTTCTTACTGATTTGTACGAGTTTCTTATACAGTTGGGACATTACTCTTTGGCTTATGTGTTAAAGCCATGGTAGCTCCTATAATAAATGAACCAACACAATCTGATAGAGAGTAGTCCTCAAAGCAAAAATCTAGGAACCTCAACTCCTCCCACTTTGTCGTTCTGCCATGTTCAACATGCCATTTTCAAACACTCTCAAGATTTCTGTGTTTATCTGCATTAAGCTACCAAATAGAAAATGAGTTTATTGCATCAATTGTGATAAAAACAATCAGTAAACTAGAAATAAAAGGAAACTTCCTCAACATGATAAAGGGCATCCATAAGGAACCCAAAGCTAGCATCATACTCAATAGCGAAAGCTTGAGAGCTTTTCCTCCAAGGTCAGCAACTGGACAGGGATGCCCACTTTTCCCACTTCCATTCACCGTGTTGCCAGGGCCACTAAGCATGTAAAAGATACGAAATGCATCCAAATTGGAAAGGAAGAAGCAAAATTATCTCTGTTTGCAGATATTTGTTTATTGGTTCTGGTGGGTTTTTTTTTAAATAAAATCTTTACAGTAGAAAATAAAGTTATAGGGTAAAAAAATTGAACACAAAAATTAGTTGTTTATATATTAATAATGAACAATCCAAAAAGAAAATTAAGAAATTCTATTTACAATAGGATCAAGAAAAATAGAATACTTAGGAATGAACTTATCTAAGGAAGTAAAAGAAAACTACAAAATGTTGCCAAAAGAAATGAGAGAAAATACAAATAAATGGAAAGATATTCTGTGCTCATAAATGGGAAGACTTAGTATTGTTGAGATTTCAATACTACTCAGAGAAATCTACAGATTCAATCCAATCCCTTTCAAAAGCCTAATGATGTTTTTGCAGAAATAGAAAAATCCATCCTAACCTAAACATGAAAGAAAAAGTGCTAATTGTGTTTTCTTATTTCTCCATGGAAGGAAATTAACTCACCTAATCTAAACTAGTCTTCTCATACTCTAATGTGTCATATGAATCTCCAAGGATATTGTTACAATGCAGGTTCTGATCCGACAGGACGGGAATAAAGCCCAAGAGTCTTTTCTGTAAAGCTCCCAGGTGATGCACTGACATCACCTAGAAACATGTTAGATCTTATTAGCTAAGTATTAGGAGAAATCTGCCTGTAACCCCAACTAAGGCCTATGTGACCTCCCTTCTCCCCCTCCCATGTCTGCCCTCCCTCCCCCTGAAGCCACACTGACCTCCCTCCAACCCACTAAGCAGGCTCCTGCCTCCTGGTCTTGGCACTGTGGCCTCTGCATAAGGGATATAATGGAATCTATCAGGAGGAAAGCAGAAACCCAGTGGAGGGTATTTGTTGGGTAGGAGGTCAGAGAAGACTTCTTTGGGGAAGCTCTTCCCCCACCTCTGTGCCTGACAAGAAAAGCAAGACATCACAAGCAGGTGGGTGCGGGAAGAGGGAGGTAGCCAGGAGTGATGCCAAACAGATCATGTCAGGGCGGGACAGCTATATTTGGGTTTCACTCTTGAAGCCCTGGGGGAGGAGATGGTGAAAGGGTTGAAAGAAGTCGTGGAAAGTTTTAAGTATGGGAAAAAAAAAACCCTCACATTTTTGTTTTAGAGAGGCAAGCATCAAACCAGCAAAGCACTTGAGGGATTCTTATACCAGGGACAAGACTGGGAAGCATATAATGTTTATTATTCATTTTTTTCCCTGGAGATTATATCTAATCAATGCAATAATACTAAAAACAAACAAAAAAAACCCACATGAAACACAAATTCATGTATTCAGTCAACAAATTTTATTAGACACCTACTATGAGCCAGGCACTGTTCCAGGCTATAGGAATATAGCGGTGAACAACAACAAAAGATCCCTGTCTTCATAAAACATTATTTTAGAAGAGACAAACTGAAATCTCACTGATTGCTCAGCATTTCACTTAGTGAAACACTTTTTTCTTGGCTTTCTGACTTCACCTTTTTTTGTTTTGTTTTCACCTTGGCTTCCCAAACCCTTTTTGCTTATTTTTCCTTATCTTTCCAGGTTGTCCTACTTCTCTAGTTCCCTGTATTGGCTTTTTTTTAATTTTAATGCTACCACTAAATGTTTAATACGGGTTCTTCTCCCTTTATTGTACCTTCTCTCCCTTGAGGATAACATCCCAGGATCAACAAAATGACAGCGTGTCAGGGACCTGCTCATTGCACTAAAGTACCTGCAGGTGGGCGGAGGGGCAAACAGAAGAAAAAAAGGGGAAGTGCAGAGACCCAGCTGCCAGCAGGTCCCCTTCTGGAACTCTACCGCTGGGGGGGGTGGGGAGGGAGGAGGAAAAAGAAGGAGGGTGAGCATTGTAGACCTCACTTGGTCCAGGGGACAGAGGAAAGGAGGCCCAGAGGCAGGGGCATGAGACACTGCATCTGGGATTCACTCAGGAGGTGCAGACCAGCTATGTGAGATGCAGCGGCCCCACCTCACTCCAGTTCCAAGAGGAGGAGGAGCAATGGGGAGGGAGGTTTTGAGGAGAGACAGCATGACCTCCGTCTGGCCTGGGAAGGAGGAGCAAGTGGGTATTTCTTGGCCCACAACCAGCATGGTCTGACCCCAAGGCTTAGGGCAGAGACTTCAGGGCAAACTAAAAACAAAAACATAAGCCTGCACTATCTGTGCATTCCCCCAGCTCCAGGCAGAAAACAAAGGTGTGAACCCTGGTCACTTTGCCCTTCCAAACCAAGGCCAACATTGCTTCGGCCCAGGAAGGAGAAGGAGACAGGAGGCTGCCAGCATACTTATCGGCCCATAAACAGCTCATTCTGAGGGACCAGCATACAGGACTGACCCCAAGTCTCAGGGCAGAGACCTCCGGATAAACCAAGAACAGAAAGGCACAGACTGCACTGCCCACATGGCCCTGCAGCTCCAGGCAGAAAACAAGATGCGAACCCTAACTGTCCCCCACACTTCCAGATCTCTGCCCTTCCAGTATTAACAGTGAACCCCAAAGGAACTGTAGCAGTGACTGTCTGGTTAGGGAGCAAAATATCTATACAGAGAGAGGCTGCCAGAATGAGGAAACAGAGAAATACACCTCAAAATAAACTCAAACACCAGAAAATCACAGTATACACCATGAAGTTAACCTATCAAAGACAGAGCTCAAAACAATGGTTATAAAAATGATCAGAGAAAGTTGTGATAATTTCAGCAGAGAGAAAGCAAGCTTAAAGACAGATAGAGGGACCATAAAAAAAGATCAGGCAGAGATAAT